>CM077167.1:6242447-6368149 GCA_039583875.1 Platanthera guangdongensis
CGAACAACTTTCATGTTGATCACCTTTTGATTTGGAGCCGTCTTGGACCTCGATTTGGGCCCCGAAATCGGGCGGCGGCGAACTACTACAGTAAACCGTTCTGCCGCCCCCGATTTCGCAGCCCAAATTGAGGTCCAAGACGGCTCCAAATCAAAAAGATCAACATGAAAGTTGTTCGTGCTCGCCGAGGTCTACACCTTTCATGTTGATCATTTTTTTGTTTTGAGACCATCTTGACCCCCAAATTCTCTTGCTCGTACGGTCCGCACCTTAGGATAGCTCATATATATATATATATATATAACAAATACATAAACAGACATGCTTCTTAAATAAATAAAAAACTAAATTATATTCATTTTGTTGGAATAACATTATTTGCTGAACTATTTATTTGAAAGCCCTCTGACACTGAAATTGAAGAGACGCAGCAGCATCATCTTCCAATTTCACACCGATTTTACAAACTGTAACCAGGTGGCTTTGGATAACTAGGAAATTAAAAAAAAAAAAATTAAAAAAAAAATCTAAAAGCATGGAGACAAAAAAAAAACATAATAACGCAGGCTGCTGCTGAATCGAAATTGAAGGCAAGATCACACTGGCAATGATGCTATCTCCTTTATAACCTGGGCTTTATCGGTTTCAAATTCCTCGTTCTCTGCACACAAAAAAATGGAGAAGACGCTTAAAATCGATCTCAAAGCAGTCTCGAAAAATCGATGCTTCAGGAGATTGAGGAAGTTAATGCATTGGCACCCACCTTTATCCAACTTGAAGTCGCCCAATAGCCGGAGAAGCTTGTTTCTGTTCGTGACTAGAATGGTTATAATCTCAGCGGTTTGCTTTGATTCGCGACAATAACTGCGGTGCGGGGTGGAATCATCAGAATTTGAATACTTTTTACTTGAAGTAATTAATACCATGAAGTAATTAATACCTTGAACACATGGAATGCTTCGATTTGAATGTTTTTACTTGATTCCTGACGATGAAAAAAAACAAGAAACATGATCAGCAGACCCAATGTACATATTTGGTAAATAATTGCATGAAGCATTTGAATAGTTCTTGCAAAGGCAAACCCTCTCTTTAGTTGACAGATTTTTATAAGTATGCGTGTGTCCAAGATAGAAAGTACCGAGTATAAGGCGCAGAGAGAAGAACGAAGATTCTAATTCTTGATTTAGGCTCCGTTTGGCATGGCGTAGCTCATGAACACAGTGATTATGAACCATCGTTCGTGGATGCCCGACCTCACTTAAGGAACCTCATCTACTTTTATGTTCAAAACTAGTTATTTTCTTAGTGGTGGTCATAATCGTTGTCATGCCAAACATACATTCTATGATGGTGGTGTTTTTGTCCAAACTCACCGGAGCAAGAACGTCGCACCAAGCAGAGCCCTAGAATTGGATCACGACTACGAATGAATTAATAAGTGATAGCGATAATGCGGAGCCTGAAGCCGTCGACTGTCTTATGGAGAGTTGTTCGGGGGGGGGGGGGGGCGGGGGCGAGAGGGAGAGCCAATATATTTGGATGGAGATCCTCTCCGTTTGGGGCCAAATGGGGGGGGGGGGAATTCACGGTCAGCTTGATTCTTATTTATTTGAGGGTGCAAAATATCGTGTTTATAAAAAAAACACGTGACTACTTAACCCATCAGATGGACCAATTTGGACAAAAGAATGAAAGAATATATTTAAGTATGATGTGATATAAAGTTATTCCGATGTGTCGTACAAGTCAAGAAGAAATCTTATCGTATGATATAAAATGTATGATGTGATGTAAATTATATGATGTGATATAAAGTTATTCCGATGTGTCGTCTAAGTCAAGAATGAATAACTTGTATTGTAAGAAAGGAATCTTATTAGCGTATGATGTAAGTTATCTCATCGCGGGACAACTATAAATAAGGGTCCATTGTAATGGGTTTAGGCATCTCAGTCTGAACCAATATTTCTAAGCAGTAAAGTTTGAAGTGTTATTCGAATGTTCTAATACTTTCTCTCTGAGTGTTCTAATATCTTCTTCTATTCTCTTTTTCTACTGTTTGGAGATTCCCGAGAAATAAGGTCTCTTACATCTATGGCAAATTCACAACCCGTTACACGTTCGTCTTCTTTTTCTCACCCTCGAAATTCTTATAGTTCATCTTCCGCCTCAACAAATTCTGATTTGCTCTATAATTCTGATTTGCTCTATAAGGTTTATCCCATTTGCATGCGAAAAATGTGATCTTAGCAGAAGGGGTTGGTTGACAAAGAAAGATGTCGCTGGTGGCAGTGGTATAAATATTATCAAAAAGAACGATATCTTCATCAGATTCAATAGATGAGTCTGATAGATCTGCTCCCATGGCGAGAATTGTGTCCGGCCCAACTTCATCATTTATAGAAAAGAGTGACTCGATGTCGTCGTTGTCTACATCCTCAACTTGAGAGAGTTTTGCAATGAGTCGTGAACTCTTCTCTTTGTCAGGACATTCTTTTGTAAAATGTCCTTTTTTTTCTGCATATATAGCACCTTGAAGATTTTGTGCTTCCTTTCTTTTTTCTGAGAAATCTCCATTTTTTCTGGTTCATTTTAGAGAAATAATCTCTTCCTTCATCTTGTCTATGTGTGAAAGGTCTGTCTTTTTTTCTCTTGTTGCGCATACAAGATTTGTCTTTTCCACACATGATCTGGAGGTCATGACGATCACAAGTCGAGCCAAGGTTTTTACTTTGGTCCTCGATTTGCTTGAGGAACCTCTTTTGGTTGCACAATTTTTCAAGCGAGAGTAACACATTTTGGTAGAGCTCACCAGTAGATGTACGACTGATAGGAATGTTTTTTACCTGGAGAAACAGAGATGTTTCATTTCCAAGAGGCTCTGGAAGAGAATTTAGTGAGGTTTGCATTAAATTGACGTCGTCAATCCCATTGATCGCATAAAATCTTTTTGACATCTTCTCATATGGTCTTCTAGGTCTTTTCTTTTATACGAGCAACATCTCATGCTCAAGTATTCCTCCCTAGCTTGAGTTGTATAGTGATCTCATGCTCCTAAGAACTCATTGTGGACATGCATAATCAGGGCATCCACATTTGAGCTTTGTTTAGGACTGATATCGAGTCGAGTTCGAGCGATTTTGGCTCGGCTCGAAATTGAAATTTTCGACTCGAACTTGGCTCGAAATCGACTCGAAATCGAAATTGATTTCGAGTCGAGTCGGCTCGACTCAAAATGGCTTGATTCCGAGTTGACTCGAAATTGAATTGAGTCGGCTCGAAATCGAATCGAGTCGGCTCAAAATCGAATCAAGTCGGTTCGAAATTGAATCAAGTGGGCTCGAAATTTAGCATTTTTTGTTTTATTCTTAGTTTGCACAAAATAAAATTGGGCAACCTATAAATTTAGCAAATGAAACACTTAAAGCTTTCATTCTTTTTATTTAGTTTTAAATTTTGTTATTTTTAATCTTAAAATAAAAATATATTAATAAATACATATTTTTTTAATTAATTCGAGTTGATTCAAATCATATTTCGAGCGATTCAGGGCTGGCTCAAATCGACTCGAAATCTGATTCGAGTCAAATTGAATCGACTCAAATTGAGTCGAATCAATTTTAACCGATTCCGATTCGGCTCAATTTTCGAACGATTTTCGAGCGATTTTCGAGTTTCGAATAATATGCTCAGCCATGGCTTTGTTTGACCATTTGTTGTTTGTATGCTCTTAGAGCAATCCACCATTGCCTTAGTCTGTCATGAAACTTTGATACAAATCTGTCTGCGATAGCAGACATTGTTACTCCAGGTTGTAGCAGCTCGACAGTGCACTAAGCATGCATTTCATAGATTCTGTCGCGCCATTTTGATAGTTGGATGTTGTCAAATGAAAAGCCACTTGATGAATTATTTTGGAATTGGACAGATTGTTCTGGTCCTTGATGGGGTGCTTGACCAGGGTCATGTGCTTCTTCGCCTTCAACAGCGGGATCTTCGGTAGGTGGATCTGCCATTAGAATGTTGAGGGACAGGTCCTCGATATCTGAATCTTCAGAGTACTTCTCTTGTATATGTGGTATCTGTGGTTGTATAGCTATTTGTTTTAATAATGAGGAGATATGATTCTCAATCATGAGCTGAGAAGACGGTTGAGTTGCAGACAACTCTTGTGGTGAAGATTCTTTGGAAGGATATTTTTTGGTTTTCGTTTTGAGGACTGTGGTGTTACGAAGCGCATTTGCGGGAGGAAAGCTACACTATTGAAAGGATTGGGATCAAACGGAGAGAGAGTGGATAATGGTTGAGAATATGTTGGAAGTGGAGGTAAATAAGAGGAGTAAGATGAGGTTTCATAATATCCTGGGGAGTGGTATTGTTTTTGGGTTTGAAGAGAATGCAGTTGGCCCTTTAGGCCTTTCAACTCCGCCTCCCTTTGGGCCTTTCAACTCCGCCTCCCTTTGGGCCAGAAGCGGTGAATTGAAAGAGACGGTACTAACCAATTTGAGTAGTTCATGATGCACAACTGTTATCTCATCTTGGAGTTGCATTGTGACTCTGGTGATTGTTGAAAGCCCGAAGTTGAGTCTTTTCTCCATGGTTTGTTGGTTTGCCGCTATTTGTTTTAAAACTTTTTTTTGTGTCACGGCATTTTCAGACTGTCAATTTAACGTAGCTTCGGCATGAGATACATGTTTTGTTGTTCCATCAGGGTTTTTGATAGTTGGATTTTTGATCTTCTAGAGTATGAGAAGTTTTATCTTCATCGAACTCCATTGGAGGGAAATCATCTTGGTAAGAGATTGGCTTGGAGCATGTTGATTTCCGGAACTTTAGGATAAAGAACATAATAGTAAAATTTTCCAAAATGTTCTCCTAGCAATCTAACTGTTGGATCTCTTTCTTCATGCTGTGATTCTGCTTGTTCTTTCAGTCATCTATATCAGCGTGACAAAGTATTTATGGTTATCATGATTCAGGAATTCTTTTCTTCAATCATGAAGTTTAATCTTCTCCGTTGAAGCTCGCCGTCTTCTTTCTGATCTTTCGGAAGTTGCTTTGGGATGTGTACGCATGAGGAGCCCGAGCGAGCGTCAATTTCCAAGTAGAGTGCTTCATCAGTGTCTTGACGAAGACATATGTCAAATGAATGATTTTGGACACGATAAGCCATTTGGTAGTGCAGCATTGCATCATATGTTCCCGCAACTTGAGGTGCTCCAACAATCTGAAGCTGGACGTTAAGATTGTTATAGATATGGGGATCATCAAGTCTCAAGTTGAAGTTTGGAAATAGTGTTATAAATACAGTGCCAACATTCAAGGCAGTCTGGACAGTTGCGATGCAAACATGATTGTATTGTTGAAACCTTGTGTCCAGAAGAGCAAATCGAGCTACCACCGGGAGTCCCTTTCTTGCGTGCAGAGTGAGAGTCATTCTCACAGCTCTGAAATGTATGTGGGAATAACCGAGGGCCTTCCATTGTCCAAGCAGCGCTTCATCCAATCGTATAGGAAATATTTGTTCTGCTTCTGTAGCAGGAATCGGTATTTGTTCAAGCCTCGAGGCTAAAACGAGTTCTTTCACAACAAGTGTCTTATTGAAAGTGAGAGCCTGTCGGAAGACTCGGGAAACTGGATGATGTTTTTTGGTGAAGGTTTTTTATGGGTTTAACAAGGGGATGTTTGTTATGGGAATTCGACTATTTTCAGTAAGGTAGTCGACCTTATAGAGCAAATCAGAATTTGTTGAGGCGGAAGATGAACTATAGGAATTTCGAGGGTGAGAAAAAGAAGACGAACGGGTAACGAGCTGTGAATTTGTCATAGATGTAAGAGGCCTTATTTCTCAGGAATCTCCTTCGGTGTTAAGGTGGCTTGCTATCATACTGAATGATATAACTGTTAAGTATGATATGATATAAAGTGTATGATGTGATATAAAGTTATTCCGGTGTGTCATAAAAGTCAAGAAGAAATCTTATTGTATGATATAAAGTGTATGATGTGATATAAAGTTATTCCGGTGTGTCGTAGAAGTCAAGAAGGAAATAACTTGTATTGTAAGAAAGGAATCTTATTAGTATGTGATGGAAGTTATCAGCATCCATTTGTCTCCAAATGGAGAGAATCTTAATTCAATATATTTTAGGTTATGGTTTTAATTTCTTGTTTACCTTATTTCAAAATCTAGGTCAAATGGAATACAACTCACACAAACAAATTTCCAAAGAGAGACCTTTAGATCACCCAATAAATGTGGATCAATAACAAAAACCTTATGTTGTCCAAAATATGTGTATCGCGCTAATATAAAAGGTTAGGTACTTGTTTGACTGTTCGAGAATTGAGTTAGAAAATACAGTGTTCAATTCATTTATGAATTTTAGAAATTGACACGTAATAATAGATAAATGTTGAATGCAAATATATATGGGGCATTTACGGGGACCTCCCCTCTAAGTTTGAAAAATTACAAATTGCACCCCTCTTATTATTAAAATAACAAAAAAATCCCCTGAATGTTACAAAACATAAGTTCATATTTCATGATATCCATGCACAAAAATAACCCCCCCTCGGAGTACATTTCGAGGGGGGGGGGGGGTATTTTGTGCATTGATGTTATGAAATGTGAACTTCAGGGGAGGTAAATGTTATGTTTTGTAATATTCAAGGGAGGTTTTTGTAATTTCAATAATAAGAGGGGTGCAATCTGTAATTATGCTAACCTCTACGAAAAGTTTTGGTAATTATTCCTTATAATAAATAATGAAAACATCGTAGATTCATTATCAAAGCAATGAATGTCTAAGGCTATTCTTGGCCCAACGGATCTCCCTCATTGCCGCATCGGTCTAGTACCATGTCATACCCACCAGCGTGGCCCGGCCACTGCCTTCAGGCTCAATTTTCCATGCATGAATGAACCGCAATGCCTCACATGCAGGCCTATCCTTGCAAAAGACTTTACCAATTCAATATTGAAAACACGATTAAAATTTTGTGAAATTCATTTTAAGTTAAGTATCAAGGAGATACGGGCATGTCCTTAAGGTGTTCAAGATGACATTTTCAAGGTCGCCTAGCTATGATGGTGTGATGAAAATGTTTTTTCTCTAGCAAAAGAAAACTGTCTTCATAAATGGAGGCAGCTTTATTTTAAACTATTGCAAAACTGGGCTATGCTGAAGATTAATATGCAATTACAAAATGCTTGCTTTAAAAACTTATGACCTTGGACCTACTGACTTGTTTACAAAAAATAAATTGTACGCAAGAAGATATCACTTACCCTTAGAAGATTCATTAGGATCATCAAGTTATCCTTCGAACTAACATATCGCATCATAACCGCAGAATTTGATCGATCAAGTAACATCTCTCCCAAAAGCTGATTAGATATTAGTAAGACAAAAAAAATGGTTCTTTATAAAACGTGTCAACATCAATTATCTGCAAACTCCAAATACACTACTATGAAAGATAAAGCTGTGACATATCATGAATATCAATGCAGCAATAAAGGAAACAACACCTTGATAGCTTGTCTTTTTGTGATGTAGTTGGCAGAAGAGAGCAACTTCTCATTGAAGTCTGCACAGAACTGAAATAACAAAAATAATAATGTAACATACAAATAAACACAAATAATTTGCCAACAGTGAACTAGATAAGTCCCCCCCCCCCTCCTTAATCCATGCTTCTAACAATAAAGAAAACTTTGTAAGAAACAGGATAAGCCCACCTAGGATACACATAAAGCAAGTTCCCTGAGTTGAAGCAGGATAAAGCACTTATTTGAGGAACAAATCTGATTTAAAAAAAGAGCTTGATTAATTTATACAAAAGCACACATGCATGCATTAACCCTATTTCCGTAGAGGTCCTCTCCCAATATGTTTTAATCAAACTTGACCTCAACTCTTGTTAAAAACCTATATCAATCGAGTTAGGTTCCCTCGCCTCATGGATAGAAAGTGGTTGGTTGTAAATAAATGTTCACCGTAAAGCGGAAGTATGATGGCACAATGGAACTGCTCAAGGCTTGCCTTGAAGCAAAAGGGTGTCAACTGTGGGTGTTCTCTTGTCTGAAGCAGTCTCTTGTGGATGACCTCATAAGTTAGATGTGAAAAATGATTTCTTACATGTCGATCTCAATAATCTCCCAGATTTGAATGGTTGGGGAAGTCTCATGTTAGGGCCTGAAACAATCACTGCGCGCATGATTTGTCAAATTATTTTTTGTACAACAAATTGGCTCTATGGAAAGTGACTCTCATGCATTCCTCTTCATCCATTGAAGGGCTCAAGGTAATGTCATATTACTTGTTTATGTAAATGAAATTATCAGCATATGAGATGATATTGTCGGCATATCCAAAGTCTAAACACATCTGATATCAAACTTTCATAAAAAGGACTGCTGACATCTCCACTATTTCTTACATAATGAGGTATTAAGAAACTAGAAGCACCTTTATCGGATGCAAACTTGTGGAGACACCTAAGGATTCCAACTGCAAGCTATCTCGACCGAATCCTCTTCTGATCCACCTTTATCAGATCTAGGTCAGTACACCTAATATAGCATTTGCAGTGAGCTCACAATAGCCAATACATGCAAACTTCATAGCTCTCCCACAATAATGCTGTAAACAGAATTCTGCATTGCTCTCTCTACAGATAATCGTCTAAATTGTAGTTCACAATCTTTGTTGATGTCAATTTTACTGGCTTAATTGATGATCAAAGATCTACGAGCACTTATATTATGTTCGTGGGAGAAAATTCAGCTACCCTTCGAAGGGAATATTTACATAACACGCAAAAATAAAGAAGTAATGAAAAGGCAGCTCCAACTCTCTAGTAGTCGTGAGGAGGATTTTGTTATGCATATTCATATCAAAACACCGCTCGTCAAAATCAACCTTCTCCTTGAGAGCGAGTTCTTGAGGGGGTATCTTCGATTTAAGAGCTTAAAAGTCAGTGAGGGTGAAGTCTTTGTCTTCTCCAGATAAGCTATCACAGTTCTTTATTCAAAGCTGTGTTGAGGAGAATAAGACTGGTTGCAACGAAGGTAGAGCCCGCGTCGGCAAAGATCAAGGTATTCTTGGTGGGCCAATCATTTGATGGGTTTGGCTTAGGTTGGGGTGGTGGAAAAGAGGATGACGGTTGGTAAAGGGGAGGCGGGGCTTCCTATTGGTGAGTGTGAGAGTTTATGGGAGCGGAACGAGGTGATAGCAATGTAGTGGTTTATAAAATTGATAGCGGGGTGTGGTAGTGCCTTAGGAGGCAAATAACTCTTCTTCAACAAAATTTGGTTTGCTCCACAACGCAAGTGTCTGGATTGAGACGTGAATTGATGTGTGGTTGGAGCCCAGTGACGAAATAGCCCAAGTAGTCGTATGTTAAGAGACCCCATATGTGTGTAGCGTCCTCGGTGAATTCGTCGACTTAGGAAGTGACGAACTGTCCCTACGCGCTCGTAAGCATTTCTACTTTGACGGATACCGTACCGACGAATAAGCTCTTCCTTGAACATCACACATGTTAAAGTCGGGTTGATTTAGCGGCTTCAGCAAAGCCAATGAAGAGAGAATCTTTCTATGTACATGACAAACAAGGGGACCATCTGAAGGTCGGGGTGCCTTGAAGATCAAAAAATTACGAGACATCAAAAAATTACGAGCAATCCACTCAACGGAGTTGGTCTCGTTGAATGCATGAATGTTGAAATGCGGACAACGTGCAATGCTGTGTCGCTGGGGAAAAACACAAAAATGATCAGTATGGGGATGGCACCATGCGGCTAGGGAGATTTGCAACCAAATAGCGAGAGATGAAGACAAACAATGAATCAAAACATTGCATCACGGAAGCAGTAAGACGGCGAGATAGGGGAATCACAATGCAATGCTTAATTGAACCCTAATAGATGGGGGATCATGGTGGTCAGCTGAGGCTTCGTTTGACGCAGCGTTTGGAGCTCTCCATTTGTGGAAAATGTCGTCGCACGGCGAGTAACCAAATGGTCGGTAACAACATTTGCTCCTTTTGCACCCGCCGCGCCATGAGAAATGGAAGAAAATAGAGGGATTCCAACCGCGGCCCTCCCCCTCCGATTCCAAAAGCACTCCTCCTTCCGCCGCCTGAGCAAAACGCCAAACCAAACGAAGCCTAAGACGGGTGGTTTAGACCAGTTGATAGCAATTAGGATATAGTAGATTGGTCGCTAATAGAAATTGGAATACATTCTTAATAGGTATGTTTGCGCCAATGACTTGGGGTTGGTTCCCCCGAAGGATCCCTATCTAAAGAGATTTACAAAAAGACAACCTTTCTAAGACTTCCAACTCTCCCTTATATAGGGAGGACTAGGTAGCGACTAAATTTAACAAAATGTCCTTCGAAGAGGGAAAATTATATAGATGAAGTATTCGTATTGGAGTCTACCTACACTTATTTCAAGCCTCCTTTTCGCAAGTTAGGGACTGAGAGTGGTATTTGCAAGCTATCTACCAATACAAAAATAATGCTATCAAATAATAAAATCCCCCCCCCCTAAAAAAAATCCCTCCCACATTTGAATGGGTCTCCCTATAATTTTGAAACCCCAAATCAAGGGTCAATCAGACAGGCATAGCTTCCTTGGTCACAATCTTAGTAAAATAGTGCTCTTTTCCAATCTAATTTCGCAAAGACACTAATCATCTTCTTATCAATCTCAATGACCGTGATATGAAAATCACAATAATTGACCGCATTTTTGATATAATTCTTGTTGTGTGACCATTGCACGTATGATTTGATAAACTCTTGATCTGATCTCCAGATCATATATGATGCGGAGCAGAGACGAGGATGAGTTTTGGGCCTGTTCGGGCTGATTTGGCGACTTACCATATATGGCGTGCCCGAATCGACGATCCGACTCCACGGATGCATTCGGATTCGCGTTGCGAATAGATTTCATATATTATTTCACTATATTTGCATTCATTTTTATTGTATTTGGGTAGCCCCGCCTCCGGCCAATCATAGTCGTTGATGGTGGGAAGCCTCTAATCTTCTCTTTATTATAAATAGACATCTTAGGGGTTGATTAGAGGCATTGCAAAAATTGGAGAACGTTTTTCCCGGATTTCCGCGATCACCCCACGGTGCCGACTCCGTGGAACCCTAGGTGACGACTCCTAGGTTGGTATCTTCCTCCCTAAGCCTTCCTCTAACCCTAGGTCACTTTTCCCCCTCCCAAATCCTCTCCCACAGCCACCCAATCCCTCCCAAACTCCACCACATCTTGGTGTCCAACACTCTTATTTTCCCTTTCTATGTACTATTTAGTAATGAAATTTACTATTCATATGATATAATTTTTCCCCCTCCTGTCAAAGTCGTCGGCCTAGAGGCCTTCCACAACACTGCCCCTCAGTCCTAGGTCCCTCCCTTTTTGCTTCCAAGCCACCCCCACCCTGTGGAGCCATCTTCACAGCCATCCCTATTAGGTTTGTCCAGATCTGGACACACCAGCCCCGATCCGCACTATTCCCTCACCCATTCCTCATCTCCTAGCCCGGGTCCATCCCCAAACGTCGGATTCATCCTTCCCTCACCTGGGTCCACCCATACATCACTGAATCTACTCATTCCCAGCCCGTTTCCACCTTCCACCGCCGAGCACAGCCACCTGCGTCATTTTCTAAGCCTCGGGTTCCACCTTTGGATCGTCATTCACACATCCGGCTTCAGAATCTTTAGTGTCTTGGTCATCCCACTACTTTGTGAGTCTTCGTTGTACTTGATTATTATTTTCAGCATATTTATATTAGACCGGATGCTATATTTGTTTGGATATATTGCATTGTGGTGATTTTTGTTTAGATAATTATCGTGGTTTGTAGGATTTGTTTGATGTGTGCTCCGGCTTTGGACCTGATGCCGCGGCATCGCCGCCACTACTTGATGATGATCCGGTTGCCGAGGCGCTATAGCATAAAGACGTTAGGAGCCATGATGACGATAACGGAAGGCAACGTTACAACCTCCGTCCGCGGCGTGCTAAGCTCACTTGAAGATTCATTTTAAAATCATGCTCTTAGTTACGTTATTTTTATTTATATTTTATATTTGAGAATATAAAATTATTCCATGCCTTGGGTAATAATTTTATATTCATGTGTGGACTTATTTTTTATTTCCTGCATTTAAAACATTTGGTGTGTAATTAACCACCTGGATGGATGAGATGTCATCTTCATTTTGGATGGTTAAATGTGTGTTTGTAACTCCTTTGTGTTTGTAACTCCTATGTGTTTGTAACTCCTATATAAGGAGACCTCTTTATGAGAATTAATAGACAAGAATTTGAATCCTAAAAAAAACTCTCAAAGGAGAAATCGGCCAAGGCATTCCTCATAGCCGCCGCCCCCCTTGTGGTGTGAAACCATCCCTTGCTTCCTCCACCCCTCTTCGGTGCGACTCCGGCGTGGATTCCTTCGGTGCGACTCCAAGGAAGAAGGTTGCAGCCCCATTCAGTGTGACGCCGGTGGATCCGTGGAGAGAGTGATTCTCCCACCATATCTTGTGTGCACGGTGAATTCGGGTTGGGTAAAGTCTTCCCCTCTCTTTGTGCTTCCTCTCTTAGATTTGTGGAAGGTGAACCATCGTGTTCTCCGCGGCTTTAAATTTTAATCACTTACAAATCTTTGATTAGAAAACGTTATTGTTCTTGTTTCCATTTTCCGGACCGGGTAAGTCCATTTTGCTTGAGCGGATCTTGGCCTATAGCCTTGATCTTTCTCTCAAAAGGATTGACAACCTTTGCGTTAACTTTGGGAACAATCCGACTCATTTTTCATCGCTGTTTTAGAGTCGATCATTCTCCGAATATGTTTATGTTTTGTGCGCGAAACGATCACGTATTAAGGACGATAAATGCTTGTGTAGGTGCGGCGGATCTAGAGTGCGTTGTTGGCGAACTAGAGCCTTCTCTAGTGTAGATTTCCGTTAGCGACATACGCCACACCAATTTGGTATCAGAGCGGTCGTTTCAACTTCTATGTTGCAAACGTCCTCGCTCTCTTTCATTGCCACGAATTAGTCAAAAAAAGGAAAAAAAAAATTTCCTGGTCTGCAGATAGCGGTACAAAATCTTTATTTTTCTGCGAAAATATAAAAAAAAATTTAACGTTCGTCATTCCTGTCACTTTAGGAAAACAAAAAAAAACTTGTTTTAACTATAGGACCAGCCTCAAAAAAAAGTCTTTCAAAATTTTGGGTAACCCTGTATGCGCACTAGACTAGGAACGGAGAACACAACACCGTCTTCGTATAGAATGGCCGCGAATGAGCAACGAGATGTGAATACCGAGGCTATTGAGGGACTACGAACTGAGATGACGGAACTTAGGACCATGCTAGCCCAAATCCTACAGAACCAAGAACGACCACCTCCACCCGTTAATGCGAAGCCGCCCAACCGGCACCAACCGGTAGTCGATTCTGACTCTGATGGGAACTCTCCCCGAATGCCACATCTAGATCGTCACCATGAGCGTGAGTTC
This sequence comes from Platanthera guangdongensis, assembly GCA_039583875.1. NCBI lineage: Eukaryota > Viridiplantae > Streptophyta > Magnoliopsida > Asparagales > Orchidaceae > Platanthera > Platanthera guangdongensis. The sequence continues at coordinate 6,256,016 of CM077167.1, forward strand.
GATATTACTAGGGCCATTAAGATCGATGCCTCCACCTACGACGACATGGGAGATCCACAGATCTTCCTCACCTGGGTAGTGGACATGGAATGTTACTTCGATTGGCGCACTCTCACGGACCATCAGAAGGTCCAAGTCGCCCGGATGAAGTAAACTGGGCGTGCTAAGACATATTGGCTTAATGAGGAGCGTAGGCTAGGGACCGGGAACGGAGTCCCACTTATAGGATGGTCGGTGATCAAGAATTTGCTAACTGATCAATACGTCCCGGCGTACCACCGAACACAGACGTTCGACGAGCTTGCCACCCTGCGGCAGGGCTCGAATTCGGTAGCTGAATATATGGGAGAGCTGAAGGACCGCATGGTGCGTTGTGATCTTAGAGAGATCCACGAGGTCACCTTGTCTAAATTTCGTAAAGGGCTTCAACCCGAGATTCAAAGGAAGCTCTTGCGCTATGGTCATACGGACCTAAACACGAACTTCAATGCCGCCCTCGACATTGAAAAACATCTGGCCTCTAAGACTCACTCCCGCTATTCCCATGCAAAGAATAAGTCCACAGCTGGAGCATCTGCTTCCGTATATCCGGATAAGGGAAAGTTTAGGTCCACCGAGTCGAAGTCTGTAATGATCACTGCTAGGAACGCTAGGAATCCCACGAGTGAGCGTATTCCCATAGGAAAGGTTAGCAAGGCCAACGCTACATGTTACTCTTGCGGCATTCAAGGTCACTATGCCTTTGAATGCCCAACGAAGACTAAGGTCGTAGCCCTATTAGAGACGTCTACCGATCCCGCTGACTTAGTGTATGAGGCTGCTGAGGAGAGTGACCCAGAAGGGGTCCCAAGTGATTTAGAGGACGATCACCACCTTATGGTGATGCGTTGTATCTTGACCACTCCTCGTCCGTTAGATGATTGGAAGAGGACGAGCATATTTTCTCTTATTTTTAAGAGTAATGAGAAACTCTGCAAGTAGATTGTCGATAGTGGTAGCTGTGTGAATGTCATTTCTGAGAATGTCGTCACGCGTATGGCCCTGACCACGGAACCACACCCGACCCCATATCAGGTAGCTTGGATAAACAAGATCACCGTCCCGGTTACCAAGCGATGCCTGCTCCCCCTCTCATTCAAATCATATACTGATGAGGTATGGTGTGATGTCCTCCCGATGGACGCTTGTCACGTGTTACTAGGTCGCCCTTGGCTCTATGACCGTGATGTGATGCATTTTGGTAGAGCCAACACGTATGAATTCAAATTCAATGGCAAAACCATTACGGTGAGGCCGACTATCCCGAAGGAACCAGTAGGACCGGTTAAGGACACCATGATCCCAGTTGAGAGGAAGGCCTTGAACCTAGTCGGAAGAAAAGAATTTATTAAGGACCCATTTTTTGATGGAGTGATGTATGCGCTAGTACTTCTGAGTGCGAAGACGGATTCTGGAGTATTGGATGATCTGCCCAGTGAGTTACGGGTATTGTTGGAAGAGTATAAGGATACGTACCCGGATGAGTTGCCATCGACATTACCTCCACTTAGAGATATTCAGCATGCGATAGATCTCATCTCGGGGTCTTCCTTGCCCAACCAGCCCATTACCGACTCCATCTTGTTGCCCATAAGGAGTTGCAGGTTCAGATCGAGGACTTGTTGAAGAAGTGGTTTATTAGGACTAGTATGAGTCCATGTGCTGTTCCAGCTCTGCTTGCCCCCAAGAAGGATGACTCATGGTGAATGTGTGTTGATAGTCGGGCTATCAACAAGATTACCGTCAAGTATAGGTTCCCTATCCCACGATTAGATGACCTCTTGGATGTATTATCTGGAGCCACTATATTTTCTAAGTTGGATCTTAGGAGCGGTTATCACCAGATTAGGATCCGTGAGTGTGATAAGTGGAAGACTGCGTTTAAATCCAAGGATGGGTTATATGAGTGGCTTGTGATGCCCTTTGGGTTATCCAATGCCCCAGTACCTTCTCCCGGATGATGACACACGTCTTTCGACCGTACTTGGGGAAGTTTGTGGTAGTTTATTTCGATGACATCTTAGTCTATAGCACCTCCACTGCCGAGCACATCTCCCACTTGAGAGTGACCCTATCCACCTTGAGGAAGGAAACTTTATTCCTAAACCTTAAGAAGTGCATATTCTATGTTCCAGAGGTAGAGTTTTTAGGTTATATAGTCGGGTCTGAGGGAATTCGAGTTGATCCTGGAAAGGTTCAGGTGATTAAGGACTGGCCCGAACCGACTAGCCTACGAGAGGTGCGTAGTTTCCATGGATTGGCTACTTTCTATCGCCGCTTCATACGAGATTTTAGTAGCATTATGGCACCTATTAGTGACTGCATGAAGAAGGGTGAGTTCACTTGGACGAAGTCCGCCACCTTTGCCTTCCAACGTATTAAGAAGCTCATGACCGAGGCACCGGTGTTACGTCTACCTGACTTCACCAAGGTCTTTGAGCTTACCTGTGACGCGTCAGGGGTAGGAATAGGAGGTGTTTTAAGTCAAGAAGGTTACCCAGTCAGTTATTTCAGTGAGAAACTAGCGGGCGCTAAGTTGAATTATTCGAACTACGACAGAGAGTTTTATGTTGTTGTTAGGTGTTTGCATCATTGGCGGCATTATCTCCTCTCCAAGGAGTTTGTGATCCTCTCTGATTATGATGCTTTACGTTTCATAAACGGTCAGCACAAGATCAGCCCGCGTCACGCTAAGTGGGTAGCTTTCTTACAAGAGTACACTTTTAGTCTTAAGCATCTTAAGGGATCTAACAATCGAGTTGTCAATGCACTTACCCGCCTTACCCTTCTACTGTCTACCATGCAAGTGAATGTCATAGGATTCGAATGAGTTAAGGAGGAATACGCCACTTGCCCAGATTTCCACGAGATATATTTCTCCGCTCAGGATAGCTCTCCAACGACCATATCTGCATTTGTTCTTAAGGACGGTTATCTTTTTAGGCACGGGAAGTTGTGTATTCCTCGATCCTCCTTACGACACCACATTATTTGGAATTGCATAGCGGAGGTCTGAGTGGACACTTTGGCAGAGATAAGACCATTGCACTCGTTGAGGAGAAATTTTACTGGCCTAAGCTTAAGGCGATGGTTGGGGGAATAGTGAGTAGTTGCCGAACATGTCAAGTATCTAAGAGCGCTAAAACCAATGTTGGGTTATACACCCCTTTACCAATTCCTTCCGTACTGTGGGAAGACATGAGCATGGATTTCATATTAGGCCTCCCCACCACTCTTCGTCGACACGACTCCATTTTTGTAGTTGTGGACAGGTTTTCAAAAATGACATACTTTATCCCATGTCGTAGGACCAACGACGCATCTCACGTAGCTAAGTTATATTTTTGGGAGGTCGTTAGTCATCGCGGAGTGCCGAAGACAATTGTCTCGGATAGGGACGTGAAATTCACTAGCTATTTTTGGAAAACTTTATGAATTTTAATAGGGACCAAATTATTATTTTTCGTTGCTTATCATCCGCAAACCGATGGTCAGACGGAAGTAGTCAATCGCAGTTTGAGGAATCTTCTAAGGTGTCTTGTGAGTGATCACAAGGGAACTTGGGATCTACTTCTTCCCCATACACAATTGGCTTACAATAACTCTAAGAATCGATCCTCGGGTATGTCCCCTAACGAGATTGTTCACGGGTATAAGGCTCCTGTGCCACTTGACTTGGTTCTGTTACCACCTACATATAAAGCAAGTCAATTCGCACAATCCTTCGCCCAACACATTCATGACTTGCACACACATATCCGGGCAACCTTAGTCTCCCAATATGAATCCTATCAAACACAAGCTAATCAACATAGGAGAGTGTCACACTTTAAAGTCGGCGATCAAGTTTTAGTCCGCTTAGTTCCCGAGCGACTGGCAACTGGCACCGTTAGAAAGTTAGCTCCAAAGCGCGCCGACCCCTTCCAGAATATAAAGAAACTCGGTGATAATGCTTTTGTCTTAGATTTGCCTGCTGATTGGGGTGTCTCACCCATTTTTAATGTCTCGGATTTGACGATATTTGTTTCGCCTCCACAAGAGTTGACTTCTTTATCGTCTTCTCCTTCCACTCAAAATTCTTTGGGTTTGGAGAGTGGTAGTACGGATGATCTCTCTCCCCTGTTCTCCACAGGTTTAACATCGGATGGTAAGTTGTCTTCTTTTATTCCCACTGCTGACATGTTTCCAAGGTTTCCCAAAACCTTTCTTATACCAGACAGGATACTTGATGCTGAGCTGCTTACTACCACCGATGGTGCTACCCGCAGCTTTCTCATCCGTTGGCGTGACCGTCCTCCTTCCGACGACTCTTGGGTACTCAAGCCAGAGCTTCAACAATTGGATGCCGCTCTTCTCCGCCGCTCTCTTGGACCACGCATCAGAGATACGTGATTTTGAGCGGGGGAGGATTGATGTCGCGGCATCGCCGCCACTACTTGATGATGATCCGGTTGCCGAGGCGCTACAACATAAAGACGTTAGGAGTCATGATGACGCTAACGGAAGGCAACGTTACAACCTCCGTCCGCGTCGTGCTAAGACCACTTGAAGATTCATTTTAAAATCATGCTCTTAGTTACGTTATTTTTATTTATATTTTATATTTGAGAATATAAAATTATTCATGTCTGGGTAATAATTTTATATTCATGTGTGGACTTATTTGTTTATTTCCTGTATTTAAAACATTTGGTGTGTAATTAACCACCCGGATGGATGAGATGTCATCTCCATTTTGGATGGTTAAATGTGTGTTTGTAACTCCTTTATGTTTGTAACTCCTATGTGTTTGTAACTCCTATATAAGGAGACCTCTTTATGAGAATTAATAGACAAGAAAATTTGAATCCTAAAAAAAACTCCCAAAGGAGAATTCGGCCAAGGCATTCCTCCTAGCCGCCCCCCCCCCCTTGTGGTGTGAAACCATCCCTTGCTTCCTCCACCCCTCTTCGGTGCGACTCCGACGTGGATTCCTTCGGTGCGACTCCAAGGAAGAAGGTTGCAGCCCCATTCGGTGTGACGCCGGTGGATCCGTGGAGAGAGTGATTCTCCCACCATATCTTGTGTGCATGGTGAATTCGGGATGGGTAAACTCTTCCCCTCTCTTTGTGCTTCCTCTCTTAGATTTGTGGAAGGTGAACCATCGTGTTCTTCGGGGCTTTAAATTTTAATCGCTTACAAATCTTTGATTAGAAAACGTTATTGTTCTTGTTTCCATTTTCCGGACCGGGTAGGTCCATTTTGCTTGAGCGGATCTTGGCATATAGCCTTGATCTTTCTCTCAAAAGAATTGGCAACCTTTGCGTTAACTTTGGGAACGATCCGACTCATTTTTCATCGCTGTTTTAGAGTCGATCATTCTCCGAATGTGTTTATGTTTTGTGCGCGAAACGATCACGTATTAAGGGCGATAGATGCTTGTGTAAGTGCGGCGGATCTAGAGTGCGTTGTTGGCGAACTAGAGCTTTCTCTCGTGTAGATTTCCATTAGCGATATACGCTACACCAGGACCTCCACGCGGAAAAAAGCCTAAAAGCTTGTTTTCGCCCTAATAAAATTTTTGTATTGCTGTGAATTATCTGTGTGGGATATTTTTATTTATTTATTATTTAATTTGTGATCTAACCGTCGGACTTGAATAACATGTAGGGTTAGGTCGCAGATTTCCCGCCACCGATAGATCCCTCCTGCGTCAATATATAAATAAATTCTAAGACTCAATCATGGTGGAATTAACAATATACACTCGAAGAATTCAGGTCAGGCTATGCCCATAGAGGCCTAGACATGGTGTTGTTAGTTCCCCGTACCCCTTAGCCAACTCATTGCTGAATTGGATAGGTAAAAGGACTCGGTGTATTAATTAGGCTCAACATCTCCAACAACTAAGTTGCATCCTTGTTGTTATTGCTTATAAGGAAACAACGTGAAACAAAGTCACTATGTGCTTGTGCAATCTCCTTGAACATTGCCCAATGAAATAACTCATTGAAAAACACAAGCACAAGGCACTAAGTTTGAATAAATATTGAGGCGCAAAGGCAAAGTACATATCATGAGCAACAATGTAATTAGAAACTCCATAATGAGTTGTGCAAAAAGATGAAAAAATTGTATTCTAGCAGAAGAATTAAAAAGATTAATCAACATCACATATCAAGATAACCAAAATCAACAAATCGATCAAAGCTCCATAACTTGCAGCTACCATCTGTTACAGATCAGAAATTAGCACTTGCACTAAAAGAAAGTAAGATTGATACAATCACGAGGTATGCTCGTGCGCAACTTCAGAAGGCTGGTTACTCCTAAAAGTCCCTCTCCAAATGGAGATCTCAAAACCCTAATGATCAAAAGATGAAAATAAACTCTCTCATACCACCTCCTTATATGGGAGGGGGGCTCACATCTCAATAACCCTAATGCAACAAATAACCAAACAAGATATAATAAGTGCGTAACAATACACCCCGCTAGAAAAACGATTTTGACCCCAAGGCCAGAGTCCCCCGCCCCAACTAGTAGTGATAAGCTCTTTCGTGTCCAGCTGTAGAGGTGTCGGAGCACATTTGTGATCATCGGAGCATCAAAGTCAGACGTCCTGATCTCGTGAAGGTCCTCCCCCATGAGGAACCGGAACTCCACCCAACGGAAACACCCTATGCAAGTCAACTCCTGGAAATGATAACATTGCATGGAATGGTAGAAGGTGGCAGTGGATGTCGGAGGGTAGGAAGGATGGAGCGGCAATGGGGAAGTAGGGTCCCCAGACGTCGCCAGGAATTCGGACTCCACTAGTGGGGAGAGGTTCATGGCTTGGTGGAATGTTAACGGTTGCAGGGTGCGGAGGCGGGCTCAGATGTGGGGTCGTAAATTGCGCTTGAAGTAGGCTAAGTAATGGTGGGTGGAAGACCCGGAACATGCGTCGCGAGGGCGATAAACTCATCGATGTACTCGTCAAGGGAGTCCGTCTAACGGATGTCGCAGAGTCGCTCCACCGCAGAGCCCGAGTAGCGGGTGACATAATGGTGAATGAGCTCCTGTTGAAGATCCGACCAAGGCATGACCGGTTGGGATTGACGTAGCCAGCGCGCCCAGTGGAGAGCGGAGCCCTTCATGGCGATCAATGTCGTACTGACCTTCTGTGCCTAGGAGATCTGCTGAATGTCGCAGAACAGTTCAGCCCGAGCAATCCATCTGATAGGATTGGTGTCGTTGAATGAGGGGACATCAAAGGAACGAGGCCCCTATGAGAACCCCCTGGGTGGGGGTTGCGGTCTGGGATGAATCCGGGGAAGCTCCGCGGAGGGACGGCGAAGCCGCATCGGACATCGCGGACGTGATGGGGCGACTGGCCAAGAGGGAGTAGATCTTGGCATCCATGCGGAAGATGAGGGCTTGCAGCGAGGCGATGGCGTCGTCGTGTTCATCCAAACGGCGAAGGATGGCTGGATCCGTGGGTGGGGGTGGCGGAGTTGCGTCGTGGTTGACCATTGATCGCAGCCTAGGGGGTATGCAATCGACCAAATGGAGGGAAGGGAACCCCGAAGCGTTGGTTGCGGTAGGGCGGAGGCACGATGTTCGCTGGAGCTGTGTCTAGGGCAGGCGAGAAGATATGTGAGATCGGGAGGATCGGCTTTGGCGAAACGGCGGAAGCACTGGCGGAACGACGCTCGGCGCTGGAAGCAGCAGATCTGAAGCGCGGAGTCGATTGGTGCCAAAGCGGAAGCCGAAGTCGTGCGGATCGGCAGTGGCGAAACGGCGGAAGAAGCGCTCAGGCGGAAATCAGAAACAACACAGACTTGGATTGGAGCAACTACCGGCGGTGACGTTTGGGCGGTGATGCAGGTCGGATCAAATGTTACAGATCAGAAAATAGCACTTACCCTAAAAGAAAGATTGATACAATCACGAGGTATGTCCGTGCCCAACTTCAGGAGGTTGGTTCCTCACTTCCTCCTAGAAGTCCCTCTCCAAATGGAGATCTCAAAACCCTAATGATCAAAAGATGAAAACAAACTCTCTCATGCCACCTCCTTATATAGGGAGTGGGGCTCACATCTCAATAACCCTAATGCAACAAATAACCAAACAAGATATAATAAGTGTGTAACACCATCACTTAACAAGCTGTTATTTTCAACAGTCTGTCAAACAATAATAACAAACAAACTGCAAATATGAGAAACATTCTAAGGACTATAAAAAAGAACGAGTTGTCATGCTTAATTGCGGAAGTAGTAGGATAAGATCAACGGTTTTAACAATGTAGGGAAAAAGTCTTTCCCCAAAATTGCACTTGATCATGTTGTATGGACATTGACGATACAATAAAAAATTGATTGTGTGGGACAATGCACAAAATATGAACAATAAATAGCCTCGGCAAAAAAAAAGTACATACCCAATCATAATTTTTAGACAGAAACTCAGCTACAGTTGATTTATGCCTTGTCAAAAGCTCCTGAAATAAATGACAATACAATCCAAATGAGTTGAAGCCATTCACAAAGTACTACCTCTATTTGTACATGAAACAGCCCCTTGCCGAAAGGTCTCATGTAATATAACCATGAAACAGGCAAGTTTTGGTTTCACAGGTAAATCATTCGGGTAGATAATCATTATTTTATCCATTTTATCCCAGAAAAGAATAATCATTATTTTATTTTCAATAAAGGTTAATGTAAATTCTTATTGCAGACAGGAAAGCTGTGATTATCCATAAAGTTCTTGAAGTGCTTTAGATAACAAGACTATCATAGTAAGGGGCAGCCCCAAGCAACAAAGGTTCGGCGAAGGGTCCCATCACAAGGGTGAAATGTAAGTAAATCTTACCCTGCATTTTTGCAAGAGGTTGCTTCCAGAACTCGAACCAGTGACCTCAAGGTCACACGACAATAGCTCAACCAGAACAAGACTATCATAGTAAATCCATAAATTTATTTTGTATTAAATAGCATAAGGATCATATCTAGAAAATGGTATATTACTGTTGAAAAAGACCAAGAGAGAGAGAAACGCAGGGATTTTATTAATTTCTCAAATCTTTTTCCTGTGCCTAAATACATGTACGTGTACGCTTAAATAGGAGAGGAAAGGGGATAGGAAATCATATTCCACAATGTGAGACTAAAACATGAGATGAGCCCAAACATGGGCCTTAACATTGGGCTTTTACATATTTCTTTAACACTCCCCCACAAGCTGGAACATACAAATCATAGGCACCAAGCTTGGACATAAACTGATAGTATAATGATCTTGGTAGGGCTTTTGGAGAACATCAGCAAATTGACCGGTATCAAAACATGTTGTAACTCCAATTTCTTTGATTGAACCTTCTCCCGAATAAAGTGGCAGTCAACCTCAATATGTTTAGTTCGCTCATGAAATACATGATTCTTAGCAATATGTATAGCAGCTTGACTATCACATAATAGAGTTGCGGGTGAGAGAAGTTTGACCCCTAAATCACGAAGGAGGCTTTCAAGCCAGGTGAATTCCAATACAACAGCGGTCATTGCCCGAGATACTCGGCCTCAGCAGACGAATGCGCAACAACAGATTGCGCTATTCGTTCGGACGATCTGAGTCCAGGATAGGTCTAGATGATTATTCCGAGTTGATTTCATTTGTTTTTATTTCTCAAGTTGTATTTGACAACCGATCGGTTCAGACATTCTGAGTCGTCTGATCTAGGTGCCCTCGCAGTTATGCTCCTTTTATACATACAGGTAACGATTCTGCGGGGAGATCGATAATTTGTTTCAATCCAGAAACCGTCAATCCCACCCCCTTGGTGTGACTCTTTGGATTTTCCCAATTTCCTCCACTGTTACGATCACAATTCTGGACCTCCCACAGTAATTCTCGATCCCCCTTCTCCGTAACAACCACGAACTCACCACTCGCCATCCTCATCTTTAGTTTCATTCCGGACTTCCCCTATCGGCATCGACTCTGATTCTGCCTCCCACTGTCATTCCGGATCTCACTACCAAGGCCAATTTTGATTCTGCCTCCCACCGCCATTCCCGACTCCACTCTAGGTGTCATTCCCAATCTCACTCTCAGCGCCAGTTCCGATTTTGTCTCTCCCATTTTGATCGATTGTTGTTCCTTCTTCCCCTTCCCCTTTCAACATCGGCCGCTCCTTCGCCGAATCCCAAAAGCCCCTCTACTTGATCTCCCTTAAACTGATGTCCACCTGCCTCTTATTTCCTAGTCGTAGCAATCCAGTCCATCCCCACCCACAAACCGTCGAATTACGACTCCTCAACTTCTACCATAATCACATCTGACACCCCACATACTTCCACCATCGATATTTACCATCCATTTGGAGCTAGCGGCCCTAGATCTCTACATTTGTTGTATTTTGCCGCCGCCTACACATGTAAGTAATATTTTAGTATTTTTGTCTTCTGTTATTGATATTTGGGGATACAATTACTATATGTTTTGTTTTCGTGAAATTAATTGATTTGCAGGGTTTATTCGGCGTGCGCTTAAAATAGGTGAGTCTCAATTGCTTGTGAATTATTGTTTGCTTTTCAATTCCACTATTTGTAAACGATTGTGGTCCTAACTAGGCTTTATTTTAATTGATTACTTGTTAATTTGCAGTCAGACTAATTCATTTGCACCTGCATTAAATTAGTATTATATTCAATGGATTGTGTGTATGTTGACATGTTATCCTAGAGTAGGGCATAGGTGCATAGTATTTATTTGTGAGTGCTCACACTCATCTAGGATTAGGGTATCGAGCGTCCTTCACCTAGAGATTTGTCTTGCGTCAGCTGGGAGTGTCTTTGGGGGCGGAGAAGCCCGAGCAAGGAAGCTCCTGATAGACTTCAAGAATCACAGACTTCTAGGTAAAATGAGGCACATGAATGAATCGAATCTCCATAGTCAAGCATGCTTCGGTATGAGAGGTCCTAGAATGAGTGACCTCCTAGGAAGTGCCCATAGGTCATCTGTGAAAAAAGATAAAACTGCATACTTCAGCTCAATATTGACCGGGATGAACCGAAGCATAAATATCAACTTCAGCCTCCAGTATATTATATGATGATTATCAATTGCAAGACCACATGTCGCAATTGAGTAGTTGCTCTGTTATGCTTTTACTCTTCTCTTAAACATGGGATGTTAAAATAAAAAACCCATAGCATGAGAACAATAAGTGACAACACGCAGAAGAAACTATAAAAACAGATACGTATTTTCACCTTGAAAGTTGCAGATGCATCGGAGGCTATGTCAAAATTTGGAAGCTCAATAAAATCAAAGAACTTTCTCATGTATTCCGACTCCAAAACATATCTGCAGAAAGAAAGGCCAAGAAAATAGTTTATTAACAGAACTTTACTATTACCAAAATCAATAGAGAAATCCTTATTGTATTAGGAAAAAATAAACAAAACTAGATAATAAAGAGAAAACATTAAGATTATCAGCAAAAAAAATCTCACCAAATTCTCTCCCTAAAAAATTCACTAGGATTCTCTATCTAAAATATCACTAGACACTAGGATTTATATCTAGAAATTTCTCTCTAGAAAATTCATTAGGATTTTCTCTCGAGGGTTCCATCCGAAGTATGACTCCCTAGTTAAAATCTCTAGTAATTTTCATTCTAGAAAACTTTTCAAAATTCTCCCTTCATAAATCTATCTCCTGAGGGTTTAATTTCAGTACGATTATCACACTAAAAAATCACTACAAAAAATATCTAGGATTCTCACTAGAATTCTCTCTCTAGAAATCTATTTCTTAATGATTCTCTTAATATCTATCACTCAAATACTTTATCATGAGGCAAGCATCAGTGTGTTGGATCCCAACAACTGAAGGAGTGGCGAGCGGAGAGGAGCAATTGATAGGAGCTAAAGAGAATGACTATGCTAAAATTAGGAAAAGAGGGATATAAACTCATGAGGCAAGCTCAGGTCTACGTTCTTAATGAGAAGCAATTGAAGGAGCTAAAGAGAAACGACCGAAGGAGTGGAGAGCAAAGTGGAGCAATTGATGGGAGCTAAAGAGAATGATTATGCTAAAATTAGGAAAAGAAGGATACAAACTCATGAGTCAAGCTCAGGTCTACGTTCTTAATGGTTGGTTCCCACTAAGAACTTTTTTTCTTAGAGTTATACAAAAGACTCCTAGTATAAAATCAAAGATTGTTTTCACTCTCTCATATATAGAGAGACCAACTGATGGACGCTGTCTTATCCCTGCATCACCAACTCTTCTAACAATATTACTAAAATGTCATTAAAAGACAAATTACATAAAAGACTGAATTAAAAAATATAATATTAATAAATGATAAGCTCGTTGCCAAGGCACACATATTAGTACTTCATTTTATTTTATTTTCTTGTAAGCATCATGCTGAATAAAAACAATGTGGACCCAATTCTGACATTTCATTTCACCTGCGGGTAATGGCACTTCAGAATTAAGATTATTGTCAATTCATAATATACATCAACTCTAAGAATTGCACCACAATATGTTCAATGACAAGCAGATGCACATTGTTCATGCAGATGCACATCAATAATCCCAAGAACAAAAGCAAAAAAATGTATGTTTTCTTTTTATGAATAAACATTAGTGCATACCCCTATAATGGCCCGACAAACATTTCAATAAATAAATATTGACTAAAAGACCTCATTTTACCATTCTAGGCATGCTTTACGAGTGCCGAACATTATTTGATATCCTATAACAATTTTGATGAAATGTGGCTTGCTCTTCTTTAAAAAAAATAAGTAATGCCTCGATTAATTGCCGGTTAAATGATAAGTAATGTTTTCAATAAATGATTTGGTATGTAACATTTCACTTGATTGCCTAGTGTAAAAGATTATTTACTTTATTGCTTTACGAATGGAGGCAGCACAGTGAATAAGGGAGAAGAATGAAACGTTGAGAATGGGGAAGAAATGGGGATCTAGGGTAGGGGGATAACAAGCAACTCACTGGTTTTAAAAGGTGGCAGCAGCTCATGGGTCACGGGGAGTAAAAAAAAGATAGGAGAGAAAAGCAACTGTGAGAAAAGAAAGAGACATATCCCTCCACTGCGAACTTTTGTCATGATATTGTCGGGATCTAGACTCTGATTCAGACATCAAGATCCTTCACCGCGAGCCACTAACAATCTCCTCCATGCAGGCATTCACTTCCAAAAAGCATGAATATTTTGCTCTTGGTGTCTTAGGATAAACGTCATCCTCCGCCATATCTTTCCTATCAATGACGACAAGCTTTTATAAGCTTTCTACTCCTCACTCCCTCAACCGACCTCCAATCCCACATGTATATGCAGTGCACTTCCCAAGCGCCTACATGACAACATCTCCCTTCATGATTGAGATTCTCAAGGCATCTCCTCCCATGATCGAGCTTAACATGGTAGTTCCTCTTATGACCAACCCATGCAACGGAAATTAAGTTTTTAAATCCCCATTCATCATTCAACATTTCATCTGTATGTGGTAATATAAATGTCATGGACTAACAAAACCTTTGTTCATGTAGTCGGCAATCACCTACGTTATATAGTAATCGTCATCCACAACACATCATTGGCATGCACTCATACCCAATTGACCTGATGGTGACGACAACTTTCCAAATTTTAATGAGAACATGAAATAATAATCTCATATTATTTCATATACGTTATCGCAATGTATTTAATTATCATGTGATTAATCTCATCAATCCCAAAAAATAGCGTTATCCTTCTTAATGTTCACCAAGATCGCCACTAAAAAATTTGGGCTCAACAAGTTGCAAAATAAAATGCGTATCTGTACATGTTTTTGAAACATGTCAAAAATATTATATTAAGGAACTTAGATCATGCAATTAAGGGAAGCCCGGTGCACAAAGCATCCCCGCGCAGCGAGGGCCCGGGATGGGCTCCACTACAAGGGTGAAATGTAGGCAAACCTTACACGGCATAAAGCATAAATTTTTTAATATCTGCAATTTACACTTAAATGTACCTCGCAATACATTGATGTCGAATGCATTCCCTCAACATTGCCCCATAGTGTAAAGCAAGATCCATATTCTCATAACTGCAAATGATGAAAGAAGTAATTGTTTAGCACAAATATAAACATTTACAATAGATTAACTAATTCATCAAATTTTTATAAAAAATTGCAACTACCATGAAACACTCTAGCAAGGCAATTGAGGCAATCTTCTGTTGCCAAAGAATGCATTTACACTTTATATCAACATGTCTAGATTTACAAAATATTGTTGAACTCTCTAATAATTTAATCACTTCAAAATGTAATATCTCACCCCATTATTAAAGTATCCAAAATATCTCTGTTTGCTTCTAGATAGTCAGAAGCAATCAATCGTGAGTGGACCTGTTGCCTTTGCAAATTTGCAACTACTTGGGTAGCATCTTTACGAGCCTGTGAGTAACAAGATGAAACAAAATTTACTAATAAGTTGACCAACAGTGCAAGCATAGAACGAGCACCTCATAATGAATCTACAACGGCAAAAGATTAGACATTGTTGAAATTTGGAAACACTTGTAATGGAAGCAAGCCTTGATCAAATAGATGTACCTCAAGGTTCAATTTTGGAAGACATGTTATCAGCAAGCGTAGTGTGTTTTCTCTGAAGAACTCTTGCGTCAGTTGTGCACAAGCTTCAGGTACAGGTTCTGCTTCATTATTCCCATATAGAATTGATTTTAATTCTCTAATAAGTTTAGATAGTTCAGCCATCTGCCACAGACCATGATATTGCATCAACTTGACAGGAAATCATTAAAAAAAGTAGACCAACATACAGAAGAAAAATAGAGGAATAAAGAATTCACAAATAAAAGCACAAAATATAATATCAACAATAAGTTATAACTATATTATGAGAACACCTAGAGATCATTGTCATATCATATCAACAATAAAATTACATTTGATGGTGATAAAACAGATACGAAAACTTCCTATCAAACTAAACTATAAGCGGGAGGCAAATTTTCTTAAAAAGCGATTGATTATTGTTTATGGTACATGTACATAGCAGCATTCAACACAACGGAAAGGTATTGACTCTGAATATATGACAGATAATTATTTTGCAAAAATCAAAACAAATAAGGTAGAGTTGATAGCTGTTAGAGAAGCCCAGTTTAGGGCCCATCTAGTGGCCCAATTTTTCCCTCTTCTCCTCCTCATTGTATTAGTCTCACATGTTAGATTGGGATTTCTCCTCTTTCTCCTTTCCTATATAAATGTATTCACACTTGTAACTATTAATTCAAGAAGTATACACAAGGTTTTGGGCCTCTCTTTAAATGGTATCAGAGCGAGGTTGTCTCCTTGTATTTGTTTTTGGTCTACTGTTCGCGGTCTCCCGCTTCTGTCCGCCCGGACTAGCTTGTCCGGCCTGGTCCTCCTCCCTCTTAGCCGTCGTATCGTGCGGTCCTGCCTCCTTCTAACCGCTCTCTCTACTTTGTCTCCTCGTGGCTTCCACTTCTCCTCCTCCTCCTACCTCTCTTTTATAAATTCTCATGTGGGCCCACCTTCTCTTGTATCTGTCCGCACGGTCTTCCTCACTATCCGTGCGGCCTGTTTTTCTCTCCTTTCCGTCCTTCCGTCACTTCTCTAGTCGCCACGGTCTCCTGTTGTCTCTGACCGAGCGGTCTCTCTTGCTATCCCCCCCCCCCCGCTTCTTCCCGGCTTTCCCTCTTCCCGCCGGTCGCGAACTTCTCTCACGTTGTCGCGGTTTCACCTCTAGCCGAAGTGTCCGCATCTAGGTCGTGGCACCTCGACTTGCCGCTTGGTGGCTTCACCTTGACCGTGCGGACTCCCTATCCTGCCTCTACATCGGCTAGCCGCTACGATTTGTCTTGTCGTTAGCGGCTCTTCTCTTCCTGCAAGCTGCATCCTGGTCGCGACTCTCCTTGTCGTTGGTGTGTCCGCCGAGACCGTGCGACTTCTGTTTCTACCGCTCCGTATTCTCTCTATTCGGCCTCCCTCTAGCCGCCCGAACTTGCTGTTTTAGCTTGCATGGCTTTCTGTTTTAGCCGTCTGGCCTTCCCTGCCAAGCCGAGCGCCTTCTCCTGCTAGCCGCTCGGCCTCCTCCTGCTAGCCGCCCGGCCTGCTCTTGCTAGCCGTCCCGGCCTCCTCCTACTAGCCGCCTGGCCTCCTCCTGCTAGCTGCTCGGCCTTCTCCTTGCTTAGCCTGGTCTTCTCCTTACTCGTCGCCCGGTCTTCCCCTGCTAGCTGCGTCCGGTCTCTTCCTGCTAACCGCATGGCTTCTGATGATTCCGCTGGCCACCTCTACTCCTCCAGCCCGTGCGGCTACCACGGCTTCCGAACTCCGCGATGAGCTCTGGATTACTACCATTTCACTGACTGGGAAACGGAACTTCGTTGAGTGGATTCACTCGGTTTGATGTGTCCTGCAGATCAAGGGTCTTCTGCACCACTTGACCCGAGCTACCCCCGATGCTCCCTTCGATGACTGGCTTCGCGATGATGGTCGGGTCCAGTCCTGGCTCCTAAATTCTATGGATACTGAGCCTTGCAGGATGACCATGTATCATGACACGGCCAAGGCCATGTGGGAGGAACTACACTCTTTTTACTCGGGGCACAACAGTCTTCAACACCTATAGGATATTCTCTCCGACCTTGAGAACCTCACAGAAGCCGTCCCGCTTTGGTAAAGGAATGTTACTCTTATTGGTAATGTTGGCGATGCCAAGCATGCTCAGGACGGATCTAGCGCTAATAAGAAAGTAGGAAGGAGGTTTTCCAGCGATCTTTGGGCAGCCTTCCTGAAAGCATTTCCTAAATGCGAGAGCAGATGACCGGCGGAATTGCATTCATTCATAGGTATCCTATCTCTCGGTTATAGAGAAGAAGGAAAGAGATTCATATGCCTCTCCGGTTCCTAAGGCGTAACCACGCAATCTTTAGGTCATCCGGTGGCGTGATTGGTTTTGGTTTTTGATACATGTCTGGGCAGGTATGATGAACCATTAACTCAGCAAAGGCAAGTGAGGCAATGAGAAAATTGTTGGCCAAGCCAAGACCCTGGCCGAGGCCTAGATTCAACATCAGCCTCCAATCATTGATCTCGCTACTCAACGGGCCCAGAAAGAGGTTGTCACCATCGCGATGATGATGTCTCGTGTTCCTCTCCACCTGCATAGTGTTCGGGCTCAGATTCTCTCTTCTACGACGACTCCTTCGTTGTCAGATGTCTGCTCCATGCTGCTTAAAGTTATGCCTCCTACTGAGGCTCCTCCAGGATTTGCACCTGCTCTCCTTCAGCAGTCTCTCCTTCCGACCCCTCCTCCTGCTCGTGGCTCTTACACCCGAGGGGGCCAACCTCCGTCTCGGGGACGCGGGTGTGGGGGTCGTTTTTCTATGAAATGCACCTACTGTGGTCGGGATGCTCATCTCGAGGCTACTTGTTACCGCAAGCATGGTCTACTTCCCCACTTTGTGGCTACTTCATCTACTGCTTCTACTCCCACTGGGGCTTCTACTTCGGATTCGGCGTCTACTACTCGTCAACATATCATGAGCTCTGCACCCAACTGCAACAGCTACAGGGTGTCCTCGGCCGCTCCTCCGGCTCGGTTGCGTCTTTTTCTGCAGAAGGTATAACATGTCTCTCTCATAGCCCCCGCTGGATCATTGATTCTGGCGCTACACACCATATTACCTCCCAGAAGGCTTCCCGGTATCTTCAGACGGCTCATCCTTCGCATATCATTGTGGCCAATGGTGACACCTTACCGGTCTCTGGCGCCACAGCTCTCCAACTTACCCCGGCCCTTTCTCACTCCTCGGTTCTTCATGTTCCGAGGTCGCCCTTCAATTTACTCTTGTTAGTCGCCTAACACATGAACTTGATTGTTGCATAACCTTTTATTCTTCCTCCTTTCTTATGCATGATCGCCACACCCGGAGTATCATTGGTGAGGGGCAGCTGGTGAATGGGCTCTACATCTTGGATATACCATCCACTCTTCTCTCCGCTGTCTCCACCATCGACTGACATCGCCGTCGGCCCGTCTTGTCCATGCTCCTCTTCCGATCCTCAAGCGAGCTCTTCCGGATGTTTATCTACGAGAGTTCTCTTGTGAATCTTGTATCTACGGTAAACATCATCGTTCTTCCTTCCCCCCCGCGTGTACCCGGAGTAGTACTCTTTTATCTCTAGTTCATTCTGATGTATGGGGTCCCTATAAAGTCCCCAGTATTTTTGGAATCCGCTATTGTCACGTTTATTGATGACTACTCGCATGTTATATGGCTATATTTACTGCATGATCGTACTGAGCTTACCTCTGTGTTTCGTGCCTTTTTAACTAAAATGCGTACGCAGTTTGCCACCGCTCTCAAAGTCAGTCGCACTGATAACGCTCGCGAGTATACTAGTCGCATCTTCTCTACTCTTTGCACCGAATTTGGCATCATCTAGGAAGCACCGGTACCGGGTACGGGTACCGGGTACGATACGTATCCGGTACGGCGGTACGGCAAATTTTAAAAAACAAGGATACGGGTACGGTAGGATACGTTGTATTAAATATAATAATTATATATTTATATATCACAAATGCAATTATATAACATGAACATTTAAAATTTAACATGAAGTTCTTGAACATAAACATAAACATTTGCAAAAACATCTATGAATTTCAGGATAAGTTCTTAAACAATTGTCAACATAAACATAAACATGAATTTCATAAACATAAATGTAAACATTTAAAATTGAAGTTCTTAAACATAAACATAAACATTTAAAATTTAAAGATGTTCATCACTCATTTTCTTCAGCTTCCTCCGTATTGTTGGAGATCAAAGCATCTTCAATTTCTGGCTCATCTAAAGACAAGTTGGCGATCGTAAGCATGCCAACTCCATCAAATGGATTTGCCCAAGCATCTCCTCATATATCCCACATCTTACTCCTTCCTTGATTGTAGAGTTCATTTCTCCTCGATAATAGGCGTAGATTGCTATGCACATACACCAAATCGTCAGCTCTTTGTGGTAGAATTTTATTTCTTCTTAATGAGTGAATGAATGAGTATGTGCTCCAATTTCTTTCACAGCAGGAAGATGAAGAAGGTTGCCCTAAAAGCTTCAAAGCAATCTTTTGTAATTTTGGTGCTGAAGTTCCATAGTAACTCCACCAATCTTTGGGCAATAATGACGCTCTACTCTCCAAACTATCTGGCTCACTAAAAGCTTGACCAAGCCCCGTAAACCTAGAGAATTCATTGATCACTATATTCCTCTCCACCACATCAGGAAAATATCTTCTCAAACATTTATTCCTCTCCAAGGAAATCTCCTCATCTGTATTTGGAGCAACTCTATTTGGCCCTCCATCAAGTCATTCCCTACTATAATACCTACAATGAAAACCACATAGTAAATAAATAAATCATAATAAATGGTAAAAGTCAAGTATGCAAAAGAAATTACCTTGGGTTAAGAGAATGAGCCATGCAATGTAGTGGTGTGCAACTCTTGGTCCACCGATCAACGAGGACATCACAAATTGCCTCATAAAGAGGGCAATGAGCTTCCAAGTCCGTTAACTTCTCATGTCTATATATTTCAATCTTCACATTTTCAATCATTGAATCCCACATGTCATATACCAAATGAAGGTTGGGTTTATCTGTATCACAAACCCTAAGCATATCGTATATGGGTCTTGTTATATCAAGGATCTTCTCCACATCATCCCACCATTTGTCATTATATATGATATTTTTAACCTCCAGAGCTTTCTCAACATCATCTGCTCTATACGTAGTCCATTCGGGACATCCAACCATATTAAGCAAACTCATCTTCACAAGTTTAAACCTCTTCAACATCACTACAGTTGAAGCAAAGCGTGTTTCCGCAACTGCAAGTAACTTGAGTGAGACAAAAGAGTTATACATGTTCAACCTGTATTGATGATTCATTATGAAAGTTCTGATTGACTGAGCTTCATTGGCCACTTGAGTTATCCATCCGCATTGTTCTCTAACTGTTGCACAGCGATCTGTATTATTAGCGGCACAAATATTTTTTAATGCTAGATTTAACGTATGCACAACACATGGTGTCCAAAAAATATGTGGGAATCGTGCCTCCACAATTGCTCCTGCTGCCTTACACACCGGCGCATTATCAGTGATAATCTGTATAACATTTTCAGCCTCAACTTCATTAATGACTTCAATCATTAATTTTTCAATATAATGTCGATCCTTGTACTCTCCTGATGCATCAACTGCCTTTAAAAAAACCGGACCATCCTCAGAAGCCGCCATAAAATTAATCAAGGGTCTTCTCTGAGCATCTGTCCAACCATCACTAACTAAGCTGATTCCCTTTTGAGGCCAAGTATCTTTTATTGGTTGAAGCATTCTAGTGATATTGGATTTTTCCTTTTGCAAAAGTGTAGTTCTTAGAGCATTATATCCAGGAGGAACAAATCCATCAAGATTGTGATTAGCCGCAAATTTATACGAACTAATATAATATGGATTTCTAGCTAGATGAAATGGCAAACCACCAGAATAAAACATCCTAGCTATGTGGCTCCTCAACTCATCTCTAGCTTTATTTTGAAAAACCATATCAATAGGTCCACCTCTTCTTTTTTTGGTTTCCCCAACTAATTGAGAAGATGGACTTGCATTGGAAAATGTCATGATCTTGGAAGCTGGTTTGCATTTTTCTTCTGAAATAGAAACAACTCTTTGAAGCTCTTTTAAATACTCTGGGGTCACCTTTGCACATACCCTAATCCCGGTCCCGGATATTTTTAGCAAGTGACTTTTTACCCTAGAATACGAGCCGCTGAAATCAACCTCACAAAAATTACATTTCCACTTTTTATTTCCTCCACCAACTTCTCTACTATGTATAAGAGACACATAAGCCCAGAGTGGGGCATTATCATCCTTGTTTGCGTCATCAGAAATAAATCTACTCGTTACTGATGTAGACGTTGAACCAGTGACACTATTGAGAGTGTGTGATTGAGACATAACTGACATAATAAAAAGTGTAATTACTAGAGCATTCCTCCCCTTTCCATAGCATCTGGGAACTCTGGACTGAATCAGTCCAGAATCTGGACTGAATCAGTCCAGAATCTGGACTGAATCAGTCCAGGAATTCTGGACTGATTCAGTCCAGGATTCTGGACTGAATCAGTCCAGATTAATCTGGACTGAATCAGTCCAGAAATCTGGACTGATTCAGTCCAGAATTCTGGACTGATTCAGTCCAGAGTTCCTGGACTGATCAGTCCAGATTTCTGGACTGAATCAGTCCAGAAATCTGGACTGATTCAGTCCAGAAATCTGGACTGATTCAGTCCAGAAATCTGGACTGATTCAGCCCAGGAAAATAGACAAGAAATCCAGCAACTACAGATGAATAAATCAAACCATCACAGATGAATAAAATAGACAAGAAATCCAGCAACTACAGCAGAATAAAATAGAGAAGAAGAAGACGAAGAAGAAGAAGAAGAAGAAGAAGAAGCAGAAGAAGAAGAAGAAGAAGAAGAAGCTACCTGCTGCGACGGGAGACGGAGCACCTGCTGCGACGGGAGACGGAGCACCTGCTGCGACGGGCGACGGGAGACGGAGCACCTGCTGCGACGGGCGACGGGCGACGGGAGACGGAGCACCTGCTGCGACGGGAGACGGGAGACGGAGCACCTGCTGCGACGGGAGACGGAGCACCTGCTGCGACGGGAGACGGAGCACGTGCTGCGACGGGAGACGGGAGACGGGAGAATAAAAGCCCTAGAACCGCGAATCGCCCTAAAACAGCGAATCGAGCCGTTCGGTACGCGTATCCGTACCGGAAACGTACCCGGTACGGGTACGGCTCTATTTTTGGCGTATCCGTGCTTCGTAGGGCATCATCCATCAAACTTCGTGTGCGTACACTCCTCAACAAAATGGGGTGGCTGAACGGAAAAATTGTCACCTCCTTGATGTTGCTCGGTCTTTTATATTTCAAATGCAGGTTCCGGCCGACTATTGGAATTTTGCTGTCTCCACAGCATGTCATTTCATCAACCGCCTACCCTCTTTTATTCTTGACTTTGTCATACCTATTTAACTTCTCTATCCTTCAGCGAATCTCACCTCTCTCACCCAGCGAGTCTTCGGGTGTGTTTGTTATGTTCATCTTCTTGGCCCACCTTCCGACAAACTTGCACCTCGGACGGCCAAATATATGTTTGTTAGCTACTCTTATACTCAGAAGGGGTATGTTTGTTACTCTCCTTCTGATGGCAAGTTGGTCGTCTCGGCAGATGTCACGTTCTGCGAACATCAGCCCTTCCACTTACCTTCACCCACTTCGACTTCCTCTCCTCCTCTTCCCCGGCCTGTTATACATGTCATGTCCTCTTTTCTGCCATCTCCAACCACCTCTCTCCTTGACCCCCTCAGGTTCCTTCACCACTTATCAGTGTCTACACCCGTCGCTCCAAGGATGCTTCCCTGCACCAGCTACCACCCTCCAGCAACACCCCGACAACGACAGATCCTGCTCCCGCCTCTATAGCTCATCCCTTAGCCAACTATGTTTCTCTCCATCGGCTGAGTCCACCTCTCTACACCTTTGTCACCTCTCTTTCCTCTATCTCTATTTCTAACACTGTGCAGGAGGCGCTGCAACACCCGGGGTGGAGGGCAGGCATGGGCGATGAAATGCGGGCTCTCTGGGCTAACCGGACTAGGGATCTGGTTCCTCTTCCCGCAGGACAGCACTGTGTGAGCTGCAAGTGGGTCTTTGTTGTTAAACATGCGGCGGATGGCACCGTGGAGCGACTCAAGGCCCGCCTCGTAGCCCGGCGTTTTACTCAGTAACATGGTTTGGATTAGAGGAAACCTTCTCTCCGGTAGCCAAATTGAACACCGTCCGCGTTCTTCTCTCCTTGGTTGTTCATCGACATTGGCCCCTTTATCAGCTGGATGTTAAGAACGTCTTCCTCAACGGCGATCTGCAGGAGACTGTTTACATACACCAACCTCCCGGGTTTGAGACCACGGGGGAGTCTCGTGTCTGTCTTCTTCGGAAGTCTATTTATGGTCTCAAACAGTCCATGCGGGCTTGGTTTGAAAAATTCAGCAAGGTTGTCTGTGATATTGGCTTTATTCGGAGCTCGACTGATTTCTCTCTCTTCACCTGACACCGGGCAACCGGAACTATGATCTTACTTGTCTATGTTGATGATATCCTCATTACTGACGACGATACTACAGGGATACAACATATTAAGGAATAGTTAAACTCTATCTTTCAGACCAAAGACCTTGACAACCTTCAATACTTTCTTGACCTTGAGATTGCTCGACGCCCTGATGGTCTTGTGTTATCAAAAAGGAAGTACTGTATGGATCTTCTTCATGATGTCGGCTATTCTGGATGCAAACCTGCGGATACTCCTATGGACGCTAATCACAAGTTCTCAGCCCACAGCTCTGACTCTGATGAGCTGCTTACAAATCCAGAATACTATAAATGCTTGGTTGGGAAGCTGATCTATCTCACGGTTACTCGCCCGGACATTTCTTTTGTTGTATGAGTCGTGAGTCTTTTTATGCATGCTCTCCGGACATCTCATCTTCAGGCTGTTGAGCGCATTCTCTGATATCTCAAGACCGCTACAGGATAAAGACTGGTGTACAAGTCATCCATATCTCTATCTCTTGTCGCGTGCTCTGACGCTGACTATGCTGGATCCATAGATGATAGGCGTTGCACAACGGGTTTATGTACCTATTTTGGAGGACATCTCATAACTTGGCGTAGCAAGAAACAAACCGTGGTTGCTCGCACTTCTGCTGAAGCCGAGTACCGGGCTATGGCCGCTGTCGTTTCTGAGTTAACTTGGCTTGGGGGCCTTCTGGGTAACTTAGGTGTTCGTCTTTCATCACCGACGACCCTATTTTGTGACAGTCAAGCCGTTATACATATTGTCAAGAATCTGGTCTTTCACGAACGCACAAAGCATATTGAAGTTGACTGTCATTTTATCCGGGAAAAAGTACAGTCAAAGAAGATAGAGTTGGAGCATGTCCTGCTACAAACCAAGTTGCTGACATTTTGACTAAAGCTCTCTCCCGGCCGCTATACTATCAATTTTTATCCAAGCTTGGTGCTTACGACTTGTACGCTCCAGCTTGCAGGGGAGTGTTAGAGAAGCCCAGTTTAGGGCCCATTTAGTGGCCTAATTTTTTCCCTCTTTTCCTCCTCATTGTATTAGTCTCACATGTTAGATTGGGATTTCTCCTCTTTCTCCTTTCCTATATAAATGTATTCATACTCGTAACTATTAATTCAAGAAGTATATACAAGGTTTTGGGCCTCTCTTTACAATAGCAAATGGTTCATTTCTTATTCTAGTGTCTTACGTTGAACATGTTATTTTGATTTTCTGAAACAAAAATGATAGTTGCGATTTATGGAACTCGGACAATTTTTTCATCCTCTATATTCAATTTGGTTTGTTTCAATAAAATACCTAAACCGAAATTTTTTTTCTTTTTTTTGAATGGTGTCGCAATCATCTCAAGGCAAATGGCAATGGGCTCCTTTAAAAAGATGCATGTAAGAAGTGAGAAATAATTCCATTGATCATGGGTGTTCGCCGGAGCTAAAATAAAATTTAGAAAAGTATATGGAGGCTCTTAGGGAGGAAGGCCGGGGGAGAGAGACGACGCTAAGAGAGGGAAGCGAAGAGAAGAGCTATTCTACAAGAACTAGAAGTCTAATTTTATTGATCCTTTCATGCCTTTTACAATGAGTGTCGTCGAGTATATATAGACAATTAGACATAATATTATGGATACAACCGTTCATGCTTATTACATAATACTCCTATTGTATTTTAATTATGCAGCCATCGTGTAGCGGTTATAACTCGCTACACTCCTACTCATCCCGCCAAAACGACAACCTCGTCGTTTGAGCCCACCTGGGTTAAAGGCCCAAATGACGCGTGAGATCGATGAGTGGTGATCGATGAGAGTTGTAGATGTAAGAAATTGTTGTGGAATAGCTCCATTAAACGAAAACTTGGCGGCTTCATCTCTTCTGCCAGGGTCGAATACATCAACATTTGAAGAGGACGTCATTGAATTGAACTTGGGCTCTCTCTTGTTTTTTGTTGTAATAACCGCACATACTTGTATCAACACTGGCTTGGGAAAAAATGTAGAAATCTTGACTTGATTCCATGAACTCTCGTGGAGCTATCATTGGCAATGATTCCTAATCACAATTCAGGTAATTGTTTTCTTCGGGAATATTATTATATACGCAATTGACCTCATTGGTGCAAAAAAAAATCTATAAGTCAGAACAATGTCCTTGTGAGTAGAACTGTATTTCTTGGTCTTCGTGGTGTTGTCATGATCAGATTTGTTGGTGGCATGGCTATCCGATTTGTCGGAATTATCAAGAACAACCAGTGTACTGAAGGTGGCGAAACAGTGTCTGCCACAATTGGTACCTTAAGAAGAGTGCTTTGTTTGATGCCTTCTTGTTTCTTGACCTCGATGCAAGCAAGAATCAAGTCATCAAACTTTTTAAAGATTAATGCAATTTGATGATTGGATTCTTGTATCCGTATAATAAATGTTTAATGTTGTTTTCGTATTGTTGATTGGAGTCCTTCGAATTGGCATCAAAAGAATTTCCAACACATGGCGTTAGGTGATTGAGAAAGGATATTTGTACAACCCATAATCGTCGAGGGTGGATCCCTCCAGAGCCAACTCAGCAAGAGTCAAAAGTCAGCAAGTCAAGACAGCAGTCAGAGTCAACGCGCAAGGCGGCAGAAGGCCTGAGCGAGTATGGAGAGCTCGCCTTGCATACTCGTCAGATAAGCGACTAGATTTGTTACTCGCCCAGCCGAGCGAGCTCCCCCTAAGAAGTCACCAGAGGAGGGGATGTAAATAAGACCCCCCCCCCTCTTTGTATTTGTCTATAAATAGAACCACAGGGGTACGAGGAGATGGACTTCGGAATCTCGCAAAAGATCTCGACCACTTTTTTCCTAAACTGCGAGTTGAGCCTTTAGATCCTTTATCTAGAGAAACATCGCGATCTTGCGACTATCTATCTTACTCACTGCGACTCTGTTATCAGTTAATCTACCTCGTACCCTGCTCAGCCATTTTTGGTTGTGAAGGGGTTACTTCTTCTAAGCTTCCAGGTACGTGGTGGGACCGCCCTGCCGCAACGCCTGGGGTCCTTTTAGTTGTCTGATAGTTTCCGTGTATTAGCCCGTTATCCGTCAAACCTGATCATTGAACTGGTAACCTTAGGCTGTCTTGATCCGAATTTTTTGAGTAATAGATTTTCCCGGCTTCAATAATATTCACATTCTAGAGAAACCCATTTTGACAAATTCATGATACCAAAGCAGGTTGTTCTAATTTTAAGGAAGCCGCCATCAATTAGTGTTGGGTGGAATAGCATTATCCCAAAAATATTGCCCCATATTTAAAATCCAGTTGGACCACCATGACCATAGAGCGAAAGGTTGATAACAATATAACTTGAATGCTTAATTGTTTTCCATTACCAAAGATGAAACACGAACACTGAGAGTGCTTAAATGACTCTTGAAAAGTGTTGCAGGTGTGCCGAAAGAGGATATGACTGGTTTGGAGATATCAGCAGGTCGTGTATCTCGCTAATCTTGTGTGAATCCTGGGAACGACTGAGGGCGAGATTTTTAAAGAGTTATTGACGATCAAACCCACAATCGTTGGATGGTACGGAACCTATGAGGATCCCAACGACATTAACGAAATTGAGTGCCTCGTGACTCCGACGGCTGCTCCACCGTTCTTGAAGATTTCTGGGTAGTTTGTCAGAGGCGTGCCCTACTCTGAATTGTGTAGGATCTCGAAATGCGGTGGACCTTGAATAGGATTGCTGGAATGGGGTCGAAGTAGATACGTTCGTGATCTCAAATTGAGGCGAAACTTATGTCTTGAAAGGACTATTAGGCGAAAATTGTTCGGGTATCACCATTAAGATAAAAGACAACCAACCCACTAGTTCGTCCAAAGTCTTGAAAGCTCCTTTAAATTGTAGGTGATCTCAAAATCATTTGAATTGCTACAAATCTTGAAAGATGATAGATGAAAAAAACTTCAAATTGTTGAGGGTCTTGAATGTTGTTGCCAAAGGAAAGAGGAGTCACAATGAGCGCAGTGTTTGCCGGAGGGATAGTTAGAAGAAGACCCTTAGGAGGACGGCCGGGGGAGAGACGGAATCAAGGGAGGGAGACGAAGAGAAGAGCTATTCTACATGAACTAGAAGACTAATTGTATCAATCCTTTCACACCTTTTACAATGAGTTCCATCCAATATATATAGACAATTAAACATAATATTATGGATACAACAATTCAGGTTTATTGCATATTACTCCTATTGTATTTTAATTATGCAGCCATGGTGTGTAGAGGATATAACCCTCCACAACATATTAGGGTTGTTAGTTTGCACCGTTTTCATTTAGGGTTTTCGTTTTGCTTCAAAACGAAAAAGTCACGTGTTGTGTTTCGTTTTGGCGCAAAACGAAAACTTATGTTCACTTGCAAAATGATTTTCAAGTCCGTTTAAAAAGTCACGTGTTGTGTTTCGTTTTGACTCATAGTTTTCAGTTTCAACAAATTTCTCAAAAACAAGCATGCTCGATCGGTCCTTCCTTCCCCCGGTATCATATACATCCTCCTTGAATTCCAACTACACGGGAAGCTAAAATATTAAAGCAGCGTGATTACAAGGGCGGATGTAGGATTTCAGTGGAGGAACAGAAACCGCACCTTGTCCTCGCGCTTGGCATCGCGGGTATTCCCGTTGAGATCGATATAGATTAGAAGATCACGTGTCTGCCTCACGAGCTCAGCCGGCGTGCGCGGCTTGGACTTGAAGAGCCCCTTCATCTTCTTCTTCGGCTACGGTAGCCCGGAGAAAACCGCCACCCAGCCCCTCCTGCTGCGATAGGATCGGTGCTAGGGTTTCGAGCAGACGGAAAGCGGCCTCGGCCTGAGATTTGCCCTCGAAAGCGAGACGCGATGCAGCACGGCCATCCACTTCGAGAGGAGAGAGAGGAGATCTCAGGGAGGAGATGAGATAGAGTGAATGGCTGAGCGATTCCGACGTCCGACAGTGACAGCCGGGGTTGGTCGGTTCTAACTTTTAATATAAGTTTTTTATATATAGATTTATTTCTTCTAAATAAGGGATTAATAACTTTTAATAAAGTTGGCCGACAAGCGATTAAAATCAGCGTAAATGTATAGAAATTATTATTTTATATCCAAAGCTGCAAACCAGTCATTCACATGCCAAATTAACTTTTTATCGTTTCCTATTAACATTTTAATTGTCTTTTATTAAATGAGCATAAATCCACTTTTTCTCGTGCGGCACATCACAGGAAGACTGCCGTTTTGTAGCCCTTTGTAGTCCGGTACAAAAAGACACCGTACGGGGCCAGAAAGCCCGCCCAGGCCCGGATAGTTCGTCTGGACCCGGCCCGGAAAAAATCCGGCTAGGGTTACATGCACCGACTCCCTATTTGAGAGGTTGAATTATCAAGCTTATCAATTCCTAGAATAACAATAATTTCTTTTCATATTATCAAATTTGCCATAGTTTAAATTAAAATTTTCAATTTGTCTAATGAATTATAACATATTATTGAAAAAAGAATTACTAATTACTAATTTAAATTTGTATGATAGAATTCTTGCATTTAGCCGAACAATAAAATTGGAATTGATTTCAATTTCAATTTTTGCGAGAATCGGAATTGAATTGAGTCAATTCCAATCATGCACCACATTTTGAGTGCTGATTTGTGACTGAAATAGTGGAGGCGGTGGTGGTCGCTGACCCTAGCCACGCACTCGGGCAAGCCCGTTCGGGTCGGTTCCCCCGAGCATCATTTTGGATGTTGTTTGGGCGTCAAACGAAATCAAAATCATCTGAAATATCCTCACATTGTTTAGGTTGTGTACAGAGGAAACATTGAGAATCTCTATCGTCGCGGGGGTTGACATCAATGACCTCACCTTTTACGCTGGCATGGACGCCTTATCGAGAAACTATTCGTCGTAGGTCGAAGGAAAAATCTCGAAGATTCTATGTAAAAACTCAGACACATATTTTGCAAATACTAAGAGATAGTATGCTTTGCTTGGGCAGAGAAGGGTTCATGCAACATGTCGCATGTAACACTCCAGTTTCCTATCATTGCAAAGCATCAATAATTGTCATGCAATCGATAAGCTGATGCAGTCGATAAATGCTGCAGTCGACAAGCCGATGCAGTTGATAAATACTGCAAGCAACAAGTCGATGCAGTCGATAAATGTTACAACTGACAAGCTGATGCCGTTGATAAATGATGCAGTCGATACAGCTCATTTGGTTCTTAGGCGACAGGCGGTTTTTAAGCGAATATGGATAAAGTCCACCGCACCCAGGGACGGATTTAAGGGGGTCCTTCGAGACCTTTTATGATAGAAGGTGTCGTACTCTCTTACCTTGGGCAGAAACTGGCGAAACAACGTTGTATAAGCGTAAAGATATCGAAGATGCAAATTCGACAATTCAAAAGATCCGGGAACGATTATTGATTACTCGGGATAGACATGCGAAATACTACAACACAAAACATATAAATGTTGTGTTTGTTGCTGGCGACTGAGTTTATTTGAAGATCAAATCATTCAAGGGCGTGTCAATGATTTGACACTTGTAAAAGCCGAGTCCACGATACTTTGGACTGTTTGAGATCATGGAGTGGCATTGTGAAGCTGTCTGTCAGCTTGCTCTTTCAACGGAGTTAAGCAGTTTGCACGATGTATTTCGTATATCAGTGTTGAGGAAGGCTGTGCAGGAGCCTACTCATGTGGTTGCGTTTGATAAAGTGTCAGCCAATGGTGGGTTTAAAACGAAGATCAGACATATTCACATCGAGGACACTGAAATCAAACAATTGCAGAATAAAATGATCTGAATGGTCAAGATCCACTGGGACAATTGCGGTCAAGAGAAACTTTCATAGGAGCGCGAGCAAACCATGTTGGAGGAGTTCCCCAGGCTGTTCCGATAAGGCACAATTTAAATTTTGTACTTTTATGTTGGTTTTCTTGTTTTGAAATTTTGGGATGAATTTTCTTTAAGAGAGGAGAGTTGTAACACTCTAGTCCTCCCAATATTGTAAAACATCAATAACCGACAAGCCGCTGCAGTCGATAAATGCTGCAGTCGACGAGCCGGTACAGTCGATAAATGTTGCGGGCGACAAGCCAATGCAATCAATAAATGTTGCAGTCGACAAGCTGATGTGATCGATAAATATTGCAGTCGACAAAACTCATTTGGTCTTAAGCGGCAGGCGGTCTTTAAGCGACTATGGATAAAGTTCATCGCCACAGCCCAAACTATAGCGTTGAAAGCAGCATTCTCAGATTAAATTGAGGAATAACACAAATTAATTATTGTGTTATTAATTTGATGAAATGTAAAAATGAATGAATTGATTAAACACAAATTAATTATTGTAACGCATTAAAATGGAAACCAAGTTTTGGGCATGATTTGAAATCATTTGGCTCCATTGACCCTGACTTCCTTCTAAATTACATTTGTCTTCCAATCTTTGAAATATGTCTTGTACATGCAATATCAGGAAAAGTATTCAACAAGAAAGTTGTAGATATCGACGAGATCTACAATCGATCTACAACTTTCGTGTTGATTACTTTTCTTAAAAATGCATGTACAAGACGTACTTTGTAAATATGGCCAGATTTTGCGTCTTTTCGAAATACGCCTTGTACAATACGAAGTTGTAGATCTCGTCGATATCTACAACTTTCGTGGTGAACACTTTTCCTGAAATTGCATGTACAAGACGTATTTTGAAAAGGCGCGAAAAATTGGAAGATTTTGGGGTGCGACTAACTAATTACGGATTGCAGTTAACAATCACGTAAATTTTCTATTCACAATGTCAGTTGTCACGGTTATTTAGAACAATAACAATATAACAACAACAACAATAATAATAATAATAATAGAACAATAATAATAACAGAAATGCCTCGCTGGGCATTTGCACACATAGCGTCTTAAGAAAGTAATAACAAGAGGCACACAATAGTCGGTGGACATTTAATTAAAGCATCCAATTATTTTCTCCGGCGTCGTGCTAGGGTTTCCTCTGGTGCTTGATGGGACGGAAGGAGGTAAGCTTTCGGAACTTCGCCCACGGTTTATCCCAGACAATAACCTCAAAATCTTCAAGGGCGTCGCCGTCGGCAACCTTGATGACGAGACGATAGTTCACGCCGGAAACGATTTGAGTCTCACCCCTTAAAACCTTGATCAGAATCTGATTTTCGCCGGCCTGCTTATCGTGCTCCTCTACGGCGAAGTTGGCGATTTCCCGTACATGCGGATCGCCGAGGTTCTTGATCGGACTCCACCCTCCCACCTTCGGAGACTCCCGGCCGAGGGCGGCGGAGAGGAGGGCGGCGGAGAGGAGGAGGGGGCAGAAGATGAGAAAGGCTCGCATTTTTTTTGGCGGGGCGGGGGGCGTCGATTTGGGATTTTGGGTAGGGATTGTGGTGAAGCCGTGAGGGAGCGAGTCAATGATGAATTTATATATATAGGGAATAAAAACGGTGATTGTTAACCGCAACCCGTAATTGGCTAGTCGCACCCCAAAATCTCCCAATTTTTCGCGCTTTTTCGAAATACGTCTTGTACATGCAATTTCAGGAAAAGTGTTCAACACGAAAGTTGTAGATATCGACGAGATCTACAACTTCCGTGTTGAACACTTTTCCTGAAATTGCATGTACAAGGCGTATTTCAATAAGGCGCAAAACTTTGGCATATTTTCAAAGTACGCCCTGTACATGCATTTTTAGGAAAAGTGATCTCCACGAAAGTTGTAGATCTCGTCGATATCTACAACTTTCGTGTTGAACACTTTTCCTGATATTGCATGTACAAGGCGTATTTCGAAAAGGCGCGAAAAATTGGGAGATTTTGGGGTGCGACTATCAAAATAACGGGTTGCGGTTAACAATCACCATAAAAAAAGGGGTGAGGATATTTAACGCGAGCGGATGAGCATAACACGGGTGACGTGGCCGAATTTTGACCGTTTGCTGAACTCTGAAAAGAGGCAAAAGCAGAGTCTAATGGTTGAGGCTACCAACTGATTTGTGAGTAGGATAATATTATACTCATCTAAAACATATGAAAAAAAATCATAAAAAGTGAGTCTCACTCAACACAAAACACCTATCTTGATAATTAGATTTGTAAAGTTGGGGAAATACGGAGTGAGTATTTTTGTGCTGAATGAGACCCACTTTTATGTGATTTTTAGTATGTTTTATGTGAGTATAGTAACATTTGAGATTTTAATCTCTCTCTGTTTATATAATAACAAGCAGTCGTGCACGGGGACCCCGTGCGGGCAACATTCGTCGTGGATGCGACATTTGTCGAGGGGGGCGACATTTGTCGTGGGGGCGACATTTGTCGTGGGGGCGACATTTGTCGTGGGGGCGACATTTGTGATGGACGCGACATTATTTATGGGAGCGACATTTGTCGCGGGTGGCGACATTAGTCGCGGGTGGCGACATTAGTCGCGGGAGGCGAATTTTGTCATGGGCACCGACATTGTTCGTGGGTGGCGACATTGGACAGGAGCGGCGGTATTAGTCATGGGCGGCGACATTCGTCGCAGACGCGGACATTGGTCGCGGGCGGCGACATTGGTCGCGGGCGGCGACATTGTTCGTGGGCAGAGATCAATAGAGAGACGACATTATTCGTGGTCCGCGACATTGGTCGTGGGCGGCGTCAGTGGTCGTTGGAGGCGTCAATGGTCGTGGGTGGCATCATTGGTCGGCGTCATTTGTCGTGGGTGGTTAATGGAAAATTGAAATGAAAGAGTTGTAAAATAAAAGAGGGAGAAGGATCTCATGGCTGCAAATCGTTGAGAGGGCATGAGTTGCATGTTTGTTTCCTCCTATGATCAAAAACTGTTCAAACGC
Organism: Platanthera guangdongensis; assembly: GCA_039583875.1. Taxonomy (NCBI): domain Eukaryota; kingdom Viridiplantae; phylum Streptophyta; class Magnoliopsida; order Asparagales; family Orchidaceae; genus Platanthera; species Platanthera guangdongensis. The sequence goes on from CM077167.1 coordinate 6,289,235, forward strand.
TGACATGACCACACAAATGAATTTATTCTTCCTGAGAAAAAATTCAAGAATAAATAGAAATTAAACTCACAGTCGACGGTGATGGAGATAGTCGACGGGAAAGGCTGCACTCGGCAGGGACCCAACAACCCATTAAGGAGCAACAATAGATTTTAAATATAGGAATTCAAAGTTTGTAAAATTATGAAACAATTTAGGAAGTGAGAATTAGGAAGATCTAACATCAGTAAGCATGCATAAAAAAATCAAGACACAAATATCAAAGTGTTGTATATATTTAGTTTTGGAACTCACATAGGCATATATCATGTTATGCAACTATAATAATAAAATGTGGCGATACCGGAGAGGTAGATGCATCAAAGATGTCCGGAGCTCCATGATGGCCGAGGCCATGCCGGAGAGGTAGAAGTGGTGTGGGAGAGTAGATGCGGTGTGTGGAGTGCTTCACGATAGCAAAGGCGATGCCGAAGAGCTCCAGTAGGGCGCAAGAAGATGCGGTGTGTGGAGAAGCCGCTATAATGTCCAAGTAGCATTATGAAGATTAAATATTACAAACATTAAACTAAAATATTAATTTAAAGATTGAGAATCAAGACACATATCAAGCCCTTGCTTAGTCTGTCATACAGTTTAAAAAAGGAATTTTGGGTCTCTGCATGAATTTTTCATGTGTTTGGATTTTCCAACACTTCCTTAGTCTAGACACAACGTGATCACAATAAATAAGAAGTCAAATTTATCAAATATGATCAGTGATCAATAAATAATATATTGACTACCTGGATTGAATCTCTACAACAAATGTGTTTGGAAATACATTGAATTCAGAGATTTGAATGAAGAAGAGGAAGGGAGACCTTACCAAAGGTGAAGATGATGGTTTACTGCTAATGGAGCACACTTGAAGGATGCACAAACCGACTCCTCTCCACTCTCCCAAACTTGGTGTTAATCAATTACAGAATAAAGTGTGCACACTTGAAGGATGCAAAGAGTTGCAATTGTTAATCCAACAATAAGAACTCTTTTGAATTTAATGAGATAGTACACTATCCATCATTTGAGATTGTTATCGATAGTAATTAATAGGTTTGTTCTTATTCACATACCTGAACATCTATATGATCACTCGGCATAAGTTCTTTTTTGGGGTATATGGAAGCTTGACATTTTCTAAAGTTTTTTCTTCCCGATTTCAAAAAACTAAAAGTTGTTGGTATTCTAAAGCTTTATCTATGTCCTTGCAATTGAGATCGGTAGCCTACAGAAAAGCATTGCCAATCTGAAATTGAGTTGAGAAGTCAATGACTCCTCCTGCAACATGCTGCAGTTTTTTTTTAAAACAATCCACAAAACTTGAAATATGAATGAAATGGGACTTGTGATTCAAAAACCCGATGAGTAAATGTGAAATTGGGATAAAGATGATGAATCAAATTATCTAATACAACACCAAACATCTTATGGTCTCCATATAATAAATTGAAAATATATCTTTATATAAAGAAATTGCATCCGTTTTTGGATCCTACTATCGATTCATTGGCATGGCTAACATATCTAACTACGCATACATTTAAAAATACTAAAGTAAACATCTTTGAAGTCAAATCCATGTAGGATTTACCATGAAGTCTAAAGGAGGGAATCATTTATTGTGTAACTTCTTTCTTAGAGGAATTCAATCGAGCAGGTTGTATGCAAATTAAATATTTTCTGCAACACGTATCTCATACAGTAATCATAAACAATAAGAATAAGTACTTTAGATGCAGAAGAACAAATTTTGGTAGACAAAAAGTCGTTAAAAAGCTTTATCTATGTCCTTGCAATTGAGATCGGTAGCCTACAGGAAAGCATTGCCAATCTGAAATTGAGTTGAGAAGTCAATGACTCCTCCTGCAACATGCTGCAGTTTTTTTTTAAAACAATCCACAAAACTTGAAATATGAATGAAATGGGACTTGTGATTCAAAAACCCAATGAGTAAATGTGAAATTGGGATAAAGATGATGAATCAAATTATCTAATACAACACCAAACATCTTATGGTCTCCATATAATAAATTGAAAATATATCTTTATATAAAGAAATTGCATCCGTTTTTGGATCCTACTATCGATTCATTGGCATGGCTAACATATCTAACTACGCATACATTTAAAAATACTAAAGTAAACATCTTTGAAGTCAAATCCATGTAGGATTTACCATGAAGTCTAAAGGAGGGAATCATTTATTGTGTAACTTCTTTCTTAGAGGAATTCAATCGAGCAGGTTGTATGCAAATTAAATATTTTCTGCAACACGTATCTCATACAGTAATCATAAACAATAAGAATAAGTACTTTAGATGCAGAAGAACAAATTTTGGTAGACAAAAAGTCGTTAAAAGGCTTAACTGGCAGTATTTTTTGGCAACCCTTTTGAAAATAAAAAGAGATGTGAAATTGCTTCAGATTTTTGGGCCCTTTTTGTTGAAGATGCTAGAAACACCATCACATGGAGAAAGAAGAGGAAGATGTGAGAAATTACTTGAAAGCAAGGGATGTCCATCAATAATCGAAGAGATGCCAAGAGAAACCCTAAAGCGGAAGGAACACAGTAGCAACATTCCAAACTCCTCTGTCGAGAAAGCGAGCGCATGAGAGAAATAGAAGAGGAAGATGCGAGAAATTACTTGAAAGAAAGAGATCAGAGATTGAAGCAAACCGAATCGCGTTCTGCCATCAGCGCAGCGGGTAGGAGATCGGGGGAGGAGCGAATAGGGTTGCGGGTTAGATGCGAATGGGGTTGCGATCCACCCCGTCGTCGCCGACTATTCAGTCGCGTGGAAGAAGCGCAAGAGGATGTGCGAGGCATACAGAGATCACGACGTCGTAAAGTCACGGGAGGAGGTATTGCAATGACCTATCTGCATAGAAGAACGAAGGACGAAGTCGCGTATCGGGAATTTCAGATGGGTGAATAGTGCCGGCCTGTTTTAATTAAGCCGTAATCCGGTCAAATGACCAACATATCCCCAAATTAACTCACAAAAACTGATTTTATGAGGGCATTTCGGGATTTAAATGTTACACCATATGCTGATTAGGTCTTTGCTTATATAATAAAGATAATAATATCTATGATAAGTCTTAAGACTCGTCCGAGTAAAGCGCATTCAAGAACTTTTCTCATCTTTTTCTCTGCATTTATTTCACGGATTTTGAGAGAAAAGAATTGATTTTTGGTACGTCAAAAATAATTTTGTATTCGTTTCATGTTTTTAAATGATGGAATTGATACGATTGGCTTTGAGAGGAAGGTTTTGGACGAAAATCAACTCTGATGTTCGTTTGGAGAATTTTTTGGGTGGGATTAGTTTTTTCACACACAGCTCGTAGAATTTGAGTCTTTAAAATCAGCCTATTCCCAGAACTTACATATTTTTGATGGTTTTTGCTAGCTATGGGTGTGATCATCTTAATCGCCCGCTCGATCATCTCCTTCATCGTTCTGCCGCTCTACCGATGTGATCTTCAGTTCTGAGAACAAGAGCTCTGCCGATCTTCGACTTCAGCGATCTTTGGCTCCAGCGATCACTAGAGATTTGAAGGGGGAGGTTTCAGGAAGGGACCATCTACAACGATTGTCTGGCTCTAGCAATCTTTTGAAGAATGGCGAAGAATGGACGGAAAGGGGTGGCTTTTGCGAACAGAAGCTTTGTCGCTCTGTTGAAGAATGGCGGCCGTTGGAATGAGCCTCGCAGACTCTCTTCTGCTTCGTCTTCATCTCCCGTCTACATCTCTCTCACCATCTATCAACCCTAGTGAATAGTAGATTCCCCTCTAAAAAAATCATTTCTGAATTCTTTATATCTCAAAACCTTCTTCAAAAGAACAATTTTTTTTGCTTTTTGTCCATTTCCAAAATCCACAAATTTTTTATTTTGGAGAAAATCAATTCCCTCCATGTAAAATCCATGAAACGGCCGCACCCTAGTGTTTTTTTCTGATCTTTCATTTCCCCCTCACCTGCTCACCTGAAACCTTTCCCCACTCTCTCCATCGCAACACCTTCTCCCTTCATCCCACCTACTCGCCTCTTCCCCTTCCTCCTCGCATAATCAAAAAAATTAGAGTTCTCTCGAATGGTGTCCTCATCTTCTGCACTCTTTTTAGCGCAAAGAGCCCAACAATTCCTCTGCAAGTAGCAATAGAGCATGAGAGAGCGAGAGGAGATAGATTTAATATTGTTGCAGCCAACTCGAGGCTCCTGCTGACCGATCTAGAATGCATCATCTTACTCCGGGAGCGATCGAGCGCGCAAACAGTCATTAAAAAAGAAATGGCTGACAATAAACATTTTAACGTGAAAAACCTCGAGAAGAGATGAAAACCCACGTGGTTTGGGCTGTGTCGGCCAAACTCTCACTATCTTGTTGTGTTATACAGAGATTTGAAGAGGAGGCGGGGGAGACTTGCCGCTCTTTACAATTTGCAGGGAGAGAGAGATAGATGCGCTCAGAGGGAGATAGACCACCGCTTGTGAAGCTAAGTACTTTTCTTTGTTGTGATGGGGAGGATCGTGCTCTTAATGCTTGGGGGTCATCTGCTTGTGCTCGGAAGCTGAGGGGGAGCGCTCTGCACGTCTCGACATCTGTGGCTTGTCTTTTACTGTGCGCGGCTGAGTTTGGAGCGGATAACTTGTTGTTGACTTGAGGGCGTTGAGCGCGTTGCGTGCAGGATGCTTGTTACGGTGGAACGCGTGTGTGCGGAGTGAAACGTGCGCAGGGGCGCTCGAGAGTTGATGAAGGTCTTCGATGGATTTTAAAGGCGCTCGAAGATCTTTGAAAGAGTCTTCGAAAACGAAGGAGATTCCTGGATGAGTTCTTACGCACATAGGAGGTGACGCTGGTGTACAACCCCGTGTCCGGCGAGCAAGTTCAACAAGGGCCACACAGGCGAGCTCAGCGAGCTCGGCAGCAGCAGGCGAGCTCGGCAGCAGCAGGAGCGGGCCAGAGCTCGGCATCCGTCGACCAGAGATCGACGATCGACGACCCAGAGCTCGGCATTCGCCGAGCGAGCTGCAACTCGCGGCCCCGCAGTGGAGCTCGGCAGCAGCTGGCGAGCAAAGCACGCCGAAGTGGCCAGGTGTCCCAGCTCGCCTGGGGATCAGAGGTATTTTTTACTGTTCTATCCCTGCTGGCCTGCCCATAGCCCTTCGAAACAGCGGAGTTTGGCTGTTGGCAGGCCCAGCCAAGGGTTCCCCGGTAATTTCAGGTCAGCTATTTTGGTTATGGGCAGTCCGGGTTTCAAAAACTATAAATAGGACCCAAGGGGTACCCCAGAAGGCAAGTTTTTCCCTGAGCTCCTCTCCCTAAATTCTCTAAGTGCTTTTTGAGGGTACCTTAGCTCGGCTTCAGGCTAAGGAGGGGAAGCGCTCTGAGATCTTCCGGGTTTGTGGTGGGACCTCCCCGCCGAGCCCTTGGGTCTGTTTTCTCCTTGTCTTGTTGTTTTTTCTTGCAGGAGCGAAGTAGGCGCGAGACCACCCCTTTCCCCAAGGGCGAGCTCCACAGGAAGCCGGGTTCCAGTTTCAACATTTTGGTGCGGTGAGCGTGGAGCGTGGTCAGCACAGAAAAGTTCCCGCGAGTTCAATGACGGGACAAGGATCCGACAGGCCGAGCTCGCCGCCCCCCCCCCCCCCCCCGCCTCTCGCAACGGTGGGATGTTCGAAGACTTCAGAAGCGAGGTGCTGAATTTGGTCAAGTTCGCACTCGGCACGCGGGCCGAGTACTCGACTCCGGCGAACCAGATCGCGGCCGCCCTTCATTGGGCGAGGACGCTCCCGGCAGGCGAGCTGGGAAGGAAGTGGCCGAGGAAGGCCGAGGGTGCGAGCTCCCCGGGCGCAAGCTCTTCCCAGGCTCGGCAGGCCGAGGTCGCTTCGGCGAGCTGGGCTCGCGAGACTCGCCAGCTCGCCCAGTGGGAGGAGGGAGTCCCTTCAGCGAGCTGGTCTCTTCAGCTCCAGTTCCAGATGGGTTCAGGGAGCCCGAGATGTCCTATTACACTGGGAAGGGAGACCCGGTACAGCACGTCCAATGGTTCGAGGACGTGGTCTCGATCCGTCAGATGTCGGACGGATTCAAATGTCGGCTCTTCGCCATCACCCTCCGAGAGAAAGCGAGAGAATGGTTCCACCAGCTACCGGCCAGCTCTATTTATTGCTTCGAGGACTTGCGCCGAGGATTCATGCTGAGATTCACCACTTCGAAGAAGAGGAAGAAGGAGTCTGAGTCCCTGTTTCACATCAAGCAGGGGGTGAACGAGACGTTGGGAAGCTATGTGGACCGATTCCAGGAGGAAGTTACCCAGGTTCAGGAGATGCCAGGTCATAGTCTGATGATGGCCTTCACCCTAGGCCTGCAGCAGGGCTTCTTCCGGATGGAGCTGAAGAGAGTTCCCCCCTTCTCCTATGAGGAGTTGATGGAAAGGGCGGCGAGAGAGGTTGACGGGGAGGCATCAAACCCGGAGTTTGCAAGGAAATTGGCCAGGTGGGCCACAGAGGAGGAGAGGGAGTCGAAGGGAGGAAGAGGTCGGGAGGAAAGAAGAGGGGAGCCCAGGCAGAGGGAGCAGAGGCAGCTCCAAGGGCAGCAGCAGCCGGGGTGGGGGCGTCAGGAGCCCGACCGTCGGCTAGGCTGGAGGCCAGAGTGGCAGGGGCAGGGGCCACAGAGGGGAAACTTCGGAAGAGGTCACTTCCAGGGGAGGCAAGACCAGTTCCACCCCCCAGGCTGGAGGCAGGGCCAGAGGCCCGGCTCCCCGATCAAGAGGAGGCCATGGCCATAGCCTTGGGGGCCAGGAGAGGAGCGTGGAGGAGAAGAAGGAGGGAGGTTAGGGTGGAGCTGCCCTACTGCGACTTCCATCAGGAAGAAGGGCACGCAACAGCCACGTGCCCGGAATTCTTGGAGATGAGGGGAACATGGAGCAGCAGCAGCAGCAGGGGGCGCGACAGGAAGTAAGGATCGAGGAGGTCCTGCCTCGGGCGGAGGAGGATCGGTGCGAAGACCGGGTGGATGTGGGAACCCGAGGAGGGATCGGGATGATCCACGGGGGAGCAGGGATCGAGGCCTCCCGCAAGGCTAGCCTCCACACCATGTACCGGCGAAGCGTCGCCTCTACATCCCAAACCCCGCCACCAGAGGAGAGGATCACCTTTTCCAGGAGTGATCTACCAGACCACGAGGACCCGTTCTGTGATGCGCTGGTCATCAAGACGGCCATCGAGAACTTCACCGTCTCACGGATCCTCGTGGACAACGGGAGTTCCGTCAACGTCGTCTTCAAAAAGGCGTTTGACGCAATGAAGGTGGAGGCGAGAAGAGTGCTGGCCTCGGATGGCCCCCTGTTCGGGTTTTCAGGAGAAAGGAAGGAGGTAGAAGGAGGAGTCGGACTCCATGTCACCTTGGGGGGGCAGTCCCGAAACTGCAAGTTCGTCATTGTGGACGCCCCAGCAGCTACAGCGCCATCTTTGGAAGGCCCCTGATCAGCGCCTTCCGCTGCATCCCCTCATCTTTTCATCAATGCTTGAAGTTCAACACCGAGGGGGTCCAAGTCAGGGTTAGGGGAGACCCAAAGGTGGCGCGGGAGTGTTATGTCACTGCGGTGAACACCATCTCTTGGCAGGAGGGAGCCGAGGAGATGGGGCGAAAGATGGAGGAGGTCGAGGAGGAAGCTGAGGAGGAAGAGCTCGGAGAGAAGGGCTGCACAGAGGAAGTGGCCGGAGGAAGTTTGGAGGTGACCGAGGTGAGGGTCGAGGAGGAAGCGATGGAGGTAGAGGTCCCCGCCCCGGAGAAAAGGGACGCCGAGGGATGGGCGGAGCAATCCAGGCTGGAGGCAGCTGAGGAGGTGGTGGAGCTGGAGGTGCTCACCCGAGGAGGAAGGGTGGAAAAGATCCGCGTCAGCGGGGGGCTGACCCCGGAAGACCAGGGCAGGATGCTGGAGTGCATCCAGAAGAACGTGGACATCTTCGCCTGGAACGCCGCGGAGATGCCGGGGGTTGACGCGGATGTGGGCTGCCACCGCCTCAACTTGGACCCGGTGGTGGAGACCAACATAGGTCAGGTTGATGAAAAAATGCCCGACGCCGCACCCGACGGGATCTCTATCGGCTAATTTTATGTTTTATTGCATTTTTATTTTGCAAGCTGTATGTTGTCAATTTTAGTTGTCGCACGCCTGTGTGCAAAGTCATGTTGTTGCACGCCTGCGCGCGTAGCCGTCAGAGTTTTATTTTACTCTATTATATATATATATAAATATATAACTATACTTATATATCTATACTTAATAAGACTCATCCTGTTTTCCGTCCGCTTCTCTCCGTCACACAATCTTTCTATCCGTCGCCGTCCTGCTGTCGTTCACGATGAAAATCCCCGAAAAATCCCCGCCGCTTCCTGCATTCGGCGGTCAGTCGGCGGTATTTGCCGATTTTTGCTCGGTTGCGACGTGCCACTGTTTCACGCCCCTCCTCGCCAGGATGATGCTTCCCCGCTGCGTTTTAAACGCTCCCCGCATCTCCCGTAACCGTACTCCCGATCGCAAGAAACCCTTCTCCTCATATCGCAAAAAGCAAAAGCAGATTTGCAGGAGACCCTCCTCCTCCTCCTCATTTCAGGCGCTGCGGATTTGCTGGAAAGCAAAAGCAGGAAACCCTCCTCCCGCAGCAATGTTCCATCAAATCGCAGAAAGCAAAAGCAGCGGCAGCCTCGGTCCAGCACGCAGCAGCAGCGACATGGCTCTCCTAGCTCTTTCTGGTGTCCAGCACGGCAGCGGCAGACTCGGTCCAGCACGGCAGCTGCACTGACGGAAAGCAAAAGCAGCAACAGCAACAGGGTTCTCCTCATATCTGCACCCGCACGGCAACAACTGCATCGATCTCCGCCGCGACACCATCTCCCGCAATTTCTTCCGATTGGCGCTTGACCACATCTATGACACTCCATCTCCAGCTCACGCTTCGCCGTCACCTCCTTGACGGCACCATCTCCCCCGCTGACGGTATGTTTCCATTTCATGTCCTTCATGATTCGCAAGGTGCTGATTTCGGCCCAAATATAGACATTATTAACTATCATTTGTATATGTTTAGACTCTCATTTTATTCCCTTCTGATACGTTTCACATTCTATTTGATGTAAAATAGTGTTTCCGCAAGCAAGAAGGTAATTGTCTAAATATCTTGCTAAGGATGGGTTCATAATAATAGCGCCAGGAGAATCCATGAAGGTGCAGTTATTGAGTGCCGCATTCTGTTTTTTTTGAAGTTCCTAAAATTTATGAAGGTGCAGTTATCTTGCTAAGTTATGGAGTGCCACAGCCATGAAGGTGCTGTTTGAAGCATTTCATGGAGTGATGCGGTCAGATTTCTTTGAAAGCAAAATTTTTAAAGTTCATTTTGGTGAACCTGTGCCTCTTCAAAATATGTACACCCATTTTTTGCTTTTTTTCCTCAGCGAACTGCCATTTATGCTCTTCATATTTTTATTTTTTTGTATGCAGACCAACATTTTGAAATCAGTTTTTAGTTTTTTGGTCCTTCATGTCTGTGGACACAGTAATGCCCTTCATGTTATACAAAATCGTTTTCATTTTCTCCAGCATTGCCCTTCATGTTATACGATAGGAGATTTTTTTTCCCATCATGTATGTATCCACAGTTGTTCGTAATTTGGGTATGTAAGAATCTTTGTTCAAGCCCAACGTTCGTCAGACTTCTTATCATTTACAATTTTCTAATTTTTCTTCAAATTTAGTGGGTATATTTTTATAACACGGTTTATTTCTGTTTTTCTTCAAAGGATTTACAGATTTCACTATTCTTATCTCAATTTTTTTCACAGATGTGGATGTTCACTTTTTCCAGCAAAATAGTATATATATATATATCATATGCGAGCAATGATCGAGCGGTCGTCCTATGCAGGTACGGGCAAAGCATTGGTTTTACGACGATCGAATTTTCTGCACTTGAGGTAAAAGATTTGTCACATAAGTTTTAGGAAAGATCTGCAGAGAGTTTTAGTTATAAATGTTATTATCAACTTCACTAAAAAGAATTTAGTTTTAAACTTTAAAGACCTATATCAAAACTCAATTTTCAAGTTATCCACACTTCAACTGTTGGGAAAGAGGCAGTTTGTTTATTTATAAGTGCTGGGAAAATTTTGGAGCAATTTTTGGTGGTTCAATTGTGTGAGAGCACCCAACATTTGAGTCATATTACTATGGTTTACATTTAGCTACCATGAACATGCACATGAAAAATAATTTAAGTCAATATTATATATAAATAAATAAAATTATTGTTGAGGATCTTTTTTTAAGTCCAGATTTTTCAAGCCCGACGGTATCCAGAGTTCTTTGAGGATCTTTTTTTCCTGCTGTCTTATTGTTTAAACGGTATTTAACTATTTTCAAATTTCATTTTTCAAGTGCAAATGACACTGTTGGATTATGCTTTATGCTTTCGCACAATGTGTAAGTAAATTTAGTTCCTAGAATTTCTAGGGTTTTCCCAAGGAGACGGCATCCCCATGTGGATGTTCACATTTTTCAGCAAAATGCCCATCCCCGCTTCTTCGTGCCGCTCACCGCCTCCCCCGCGCCGCTTCGCCTTCCGCGTTGCCCTGCCGCTGATTTTGCTGGATAAATTACCCCCAAACTTCGACTCTCCTGTTCACTCGCCGTGCTCTTCTCCTGCTCGCTTCTCCTCGCTTTGCTCCTCACGCCGTTGTCGCTGCTCTGCGTCGGCATACTCTGGCAGCCTGCTGTTCTCCTTCTTCCAAAGCTCTGATATGACGCACTTTGCTCACGCGTATTTATTCTTCCGCCTATTCAACGGGATAATCTTCCCCTAATCTTTGTTTCTGTATTTCGTTTCCGCATAGTGCTGTGTGGGCGCCATTTAAAAGAACATTCATCCTCACGCCGCTGTCGCTGCTCTGCGTCGGGGTACTCCGTCAGGAAGCTGTTCTCCTTCTTCCAAAGCTCCGACATGATTCTCTTTCTCCCAACAGTTGTTTTTGTATAGCTTACAAACTACAGATCTTTCATCCTCCTTTTCAAGAATTGATTTTGTGTACAGTCACACGTAATGAATCTTCCGCCTATTCAACGGGATAATTGCGCACTAATCTTTGTTGTATTGCTCCCAACAGTTTTATTTGTATAGATTACAAAGTACAAATCTTTCATCCTCCTTTTTGAAGAATTGATTTTCTGTACAGAATTTTTTGTTACTGTATATGATTTTGTTTTCGGAATATTACTTTCCCACATAGTGTGTCCAGCAAATCTATAAAAAAAACTTTTTATGAATTCCTTTTCACTCAAAGAATTGATTTTTTGTACAGAATTTGTTGTTGCTGTATATTAATTGGTTTTCTGTATATTAATTTTTCAAGATTTTTTTCCACATAGTGTATCCAGCAAAGTTATAAAAAAAAACTCTTTCTAAGAATTGGTTTTCACTCAAAGCAGGTCAATTGAAAATGTGATTTTCTATATCAACTACGTATTCAATGTATGATTCCGCACCTGATAAAGATTTTTCCGGAGGAGGAGGTTGGGGGAAGTGACTGCAAAATGAAGATATAGGCACAGTGTAGGCTCAACTGTAATGAACGTTGACAATTGCAAAATATATAAACACCTGTTGGGTTAGTACAAATTCTAACAAATTTAATCTACCTAGGCTCACTACAGTAAAATGTTTTTAAGCAAAACCAAAATATATCAGAAGCTTAATCTACCTAAGCGGATCTCACTAACTGCATACCATTGAATTGTTTTGCTCCAAACCTAAGGGTTTAATCTTCGTCGTTCGCTCCACTGTCACGTTGGCCGCCTGGAAGCTGCTCTTTGACGTCTCCATCAAGATTTCAAGATTTACCATGGTTTAAGATTTAGCATGGTTCAAGGCTGTGATATTGAATTTTTATTCGAAACTGTCCGTTGTCGTTTAAAAAAAAACTTTACAGCCACTTCCCCCGACCACCTTCTCCACTGTTGCTGTAGATGAATTTTTCTGTAGTTAACACGGTTAAATTCATGGTTAGTGAGATCCGTGTAGGTATTGGCTTTAGCATGGTTCAATGCTTTAGCATGGTTTTCAGTATATTAATTTTCCAAGATTTCTTTTCCACATAGTGTGTCCAACAAAGCTATAAAAAAAAATCTTTTTAAGAATTGGTTTTCACTCAAACCAGGTCAATTGAAAATGCGATTTCTATATCAACTATGTATTCAATGTATGACTCCCCACCTTTTTCTGATAAAGATTTTGCTAATATTAAGCCCGTGTGTTGGCGACAACCCTTCACCTCAGCAGAACAATTAATATAAGTTGCATCGTTAGATCTAGGTTATTTCTCACTTCTATTTTCACAATTTTTCTTCCTGATTTTGAAGCTTGATCCCAATTTTGAAGCTTTATTCTCGATTTCAGATGACTTAGTGGCTTTACTCTTGGTTTCAGCTATGCAACTCTGATATCGGTTTGTGATTATACTGAATGATTTGCTTCATATTGAGTAAACAGTTTTAACGATTTGCACGGCCTAAGACTGCCCTCGGTGCTCTCAGACAGGGAAGGCACCAAACACAGGCGAGTGCCACTCAGAGGCGGTCAAAGCCCGTGCAGAGGCGGGCGAAGCCCGCCTGGATGCGGCCGAAGGCCGCCGGAGAGCATCGAGCACGGGCGTAGCCCGTGCGAAGATGCTCGTGTATATATATGCACCCATTTACACACACACACATATATATACTTTAATATATATAGTGTATATATATATATATATATATATGAAATGATTTCCATACAGCCTGTCCAAGTTCAGCCGTAAAAGCCAAGTCCCGATGGAACACTGTTCCTCTTTCCCAGGTCTTCCCGTTTCAGCGGTTCAGGCACGCACTAGGGCTTCCGTCTCCGCCATTGCTGACCGCATGAGCTGCCAAATTTCACGCTCGAACACTCTCCAAAGCAGCACATTAACGCCTCCAGAGGCCATGATGGCTACAACCGCACCCCACGAGCTGCACTCTGGCGGTTTCAGCCTGTCCAAACTCCGCCATGGCCGCGTGTTCCATGCTTTAGACGGTTAGGGATTTATGTTTTTTTTCTTTTCTTTCCTCCTCTGTTGTAACCCTACAAAAAGGGATGTGTTTTGTATTTTCGTTTGGTGTTGATGGATGTAATGAAACTGATGTGTTCTTGCCGGATTGTTACTTCCGATGAAGTTGTTGTGTGCTCTTGTTAGAGATTAGGCGCGATTTGAGCCCGTGTGAGCATAGTAGGTGTTAGGCGTGTGATTGTGAATTTTTGGAGAAGATAAACAGTAGAATCCTGTTGCTAGTTTCCTTGTTTTCTGGTTTCGCAGTGCGAAGTTGACAAACAATAAACATCAAGTTTACTGCGCATTTCTTCCCTCAACTGTTGCATTCCTGTTTGAAGAAGAATGAAATATTTTGCATGGTAAGTTCCTGTTGGAGAATTATGAGAGAAATAGAATGCCGTTTTACCATTTGCGGAAGATGAACCATGCGAAACTGTAGTTGCCATGAACGTTGACTGTTAATTGTGGAATGCCAAGTTAGCGAATAGAGTAATGTAATGTTACTATGCCTGCGAATCAGCCATGAAGGGATTGGATTAGTTTAGGTGCGTTGATATTTCGTGGAGCCACCGCGAGTGATAGAGATTTCGTGGAGCCTCTTGCGTGAGAGCGAGTGAATTTTAGGAATGTTAGTTTGTGGTTTTTTCCTTATTGAGTGATTCCGTGGAACCACCTTGTGTGAGGGAGAGATTTGATTCCTTGTTGCCCGTATGCGATAGCGGCCGACCTCGGAGCGGAGATCGGAGGTGACGAGAAATTCTCGCGTGATCGCCATCGACTTCGGATACGGAAATACGCATCTTTCCGTGGGTAATTGTTTCTATCTTCTCCTTTGTGTGTGTCTCTGTAATTTCTCGTAGGATAATTAGACTCATTGCTGAATTTTCGTCCGAATTGTGTCAGCAAACGCTACGTCGAAAACTCCAAACGGAAACGTATTTGGAGTTCACGATTTCCGTTTTGCTACGACAAGGGGAGCGGAACGAAAGTTGCAAACTTCCGTTCCCGGATTTAAAATCGAACCGTAGTTAAGAAAATTCATTTTTTTAAAGAAGTAATTTTGTGCTGCGAATCCAAGTTGCGTAAAATTTTTAGTACTACGCCCGCTCCAAAATTGACAAAATTAATTATTCGTCGCATGCACTTAGGGTTTCCTAGTAAAAGCCGACAGGTGCGTAAATCCTACGCACCGTCCTGCATCAAATTGGTATCAAAGCGAGGTTCCAAAATTTTCCTAAGTTTTGGGATCCGCCCTGCGTCGAATAGGAACCCGCATTTCATTTTCAATTTTTTTTAAAAAAAAAAAGAATTTTTTTTTAGCATCGTTATTGCATTTGACTTGTGTGTTCGCATGCATCTGCGTAGTGGTAGGATGCATCAAGTTGAACGTGGTCACCCGAGTCGTGGACACGAAGGGAATGAACCACCACAGTGGTTTATACCTTTCGCCTACCAAATGACGGTATTAACTGAGAGTACATGTCAGATGCGTGAAGGGTTGGAAAACCTTAGAGGTAGGGTGAGTAATTTATAAATACCCCCTCGAGCGTCAATGCCGCCTCAAATTCGAGATGAGCATTCGGTCCGTGAACATTATGAAGTTCCACATCACTATGTGGAGAGGTCTACCTTTAGGAGGAATCCTTTATTTGAGGATCACGAATACCCTTACACACCCTACTATAGAGATCCGTCACGGAGATCGTTACGACACTTCGATGATTATACTCAATCACCGTATACCACTACCAGAGATCGTGTTGCCCCACCAACACGTTCTTATTATAGAGACGATCCGTACGATGACTATCGTCGTTACCATCCTCGTACTCGAGTGGATCATACTGATCCCTCGACACCTTATTATGAGGATAGAAGTCAGTATTCCTCTAGTTATCGATACTACACGTCTCCTTTATATGAGGAAACTGAAACTACATATGCGCGACCACCATCCCACGTTCGTAGGAATTATGATCACCCACGAGCACAATGTGATTATGAAATGGGCGATTGTCATGACTACACTCACGGATCCTATATAGGTCACTATCGTCAAGAGTACGTCACACCTAGTGATCCTCATAGTGTTCCGAATGTGAACATGATGATTGACGTTAAAGGTCAACGAGAGCATTCCACTGCCCACACCAGGGAGACGTCACCCACTCTATCTGATGTTCTAGTACATGATGTGTGGAGTCAAGCCCCATGTGAGTCGGCTCCACTTAGTGAACCCGTCCAGGATTTGATCTCTACTAGCTCTATTTTGAGTATAGATTCCTTGCACACTTCACCTGATGGTGCACCGAGTCATATCACCACACCCGATGACGCATCGAGTCACATCACCACACCTGATGACGCACCTAGTGATATTACGATTAGGAGTGGAGAGCTTAGTAGTGATCTCGAGGTAGTCACTTCTACCCTATCTGGGAGTATGACCCCTTCTGACGGTTCATTTCTGGAGGACCATCACTCGACCGATGAGTCATTTGATGACCCTCCTATTGAGCCTCCAGATGAGCCACCTCGCCCTTGTGTGGATGAGCTTTATCTGAATAGTACACTTGCGAGTTTTAAGACATGGATACCTGCTCCATTGTCTCACTTGATGTTGATAGTGCTTAGGCATAGTCATTTGGTTGCTCGCACTCCAGATGAGTTATGGGACGTACCCCTTGCTGACCATCGTATTTGCGATGAGTTCTTCTATGTCCCACCTGGTGAGCCTCCTGATGCCTCACCATTCCTTAGCACATTCATTACGGTTGTCATAGTTCGTGCACATTTATCTGAGAGTGCTCCATCTGTTGTTGGAGCCTACACTTGCACGCGTCGCATTTGCGACGAATTTTACTATACCCCTCCCGGTGAACCCCCGAATGAAAAACTTATGGGTTCACCGCACATTTGGGATGTATCCATCTTTAGTGACACAGTCGAGTTTGAGGGTGCACTCGCTGATATGTTGATATTGTATCTGATCACTGATGTCTCAGGTTTGCACTTGAGTGTTCATCGCCCCCGCGATGAATTCTTTTATGATCCACCCTCTGAACCTCCTGATCATGTACCACTTTCAGGAGCTGCCTTTTGTATCTGAAACCATCAGTTTGTGGCGTTAATCATATTAGTAGTTCATTCACTGCATTTGTATGATTTGCATAAAATATATTTCGAGCGGAAAGTGCATAGTATTTATGATTTTATGCAACTCAAATTTTAAAAAAAGGCATAAAAGAGCTACTAATTTTAAAATGAATGACTTGATTATGGTTCGGCTAAATTCGGAACGGCTACCTTCTGGTACCGTAAAGAAGCTAGCTACTGTAGAACTGGACCATTTCAAGTAGTAATTCGGATTGGGCAAAATGCGTATGAACTTGAGATGCCTTCCGTTTGGGGAGCAAATCCTGTTTTTAACGTAGCCAATCTGACTTAATTCTACGATTACTCGCTTGAGTCTTTAGAATCTCCATTGCCTTCTCCTCCATTTGTTTCTTCTGGGTTGTGAGTGAGAGTGAGGAGCCACATTTAGGACATACCTTTATTCATTCCGCTACTGACACTTTCATTGTAGTTCCTTCTGTTTTCACTACCAGTTTCAGGTTGAGCATGAGACGCCATGAGAATATCCTATTCCAGTTCCCGAGCACATATTTGACAGTGACCACTACTGAAGGTGATTTCTCAGACATATTTGGTTCGTTGGCATGGATGTAGATCTTCTCCCGTACTACCGCTCGGAGCACTCACCAGAGATGAGTGATTTCGAGAGGGGGAGAGTTGGTGGAGACCAACATAGGTCAGGTTGATGAAAAAATGTCCGACGCCGCACCCGACGGGATCTCTATCGGCTAATTTTATGTTTTATTGCATTTTTATTTTGCAAGCTGTATGTTGTCAATTTTAGTTGTCGCACGCCTGTGTGCAAAGTCATGTTGTTGCACGCCTGCGCGCGTAGCCGTCAGAGTTTTATTTTACTCTATTATATATATATATAAATATATAACTATACTTATATATGTATATATATGCACCCATTTACACACACACACATATATATACTTTAATATATATAGTGTATATATATATATATATATATATATATATATATATGAAATGATTTCCATACAGCCTGTCCAAGTTCAGCCGTAAAAGCCAAGTCCCGATGGAACACTGTTCCTCTTTCCCAGGTCTTCCCGTTTCAGCGGTTCAGGCACGCACTAGGGCTTCCGTCTCCGCCATTGCTGACCGCATGAGCTGCCAAATTTCACGCTCGAACACTCTCCAAAGCAGCACATTAACGCCTCCAGAGGCCATGATGGCTACAACCGCACCCCACGAGCTGCACTCTGGCGGTTTCAGCCTGTCCAAACTCCGCCATGGCCGCGTGTTCCATGCTTTAGACGGTTAGGGATTTATGTTTTTTTCTTTTCTTTCCTCCTCTGTTGTAACCCTACAAAAAGGGATGTGTTTTGTATTTTCGTTTGGTGTTGATGGATGTAATGAAACTGATGTGTTCTTGCCGGATTGTTACTTCCGATGAAGTTGTTGTGTGCTCTTGTTAGAGATTAGGCGCGATTTGAGCCCGTGTGAGCATAGTAGGTGTTAGGCGTGTGATTGTGAATTTTTGGAGAAGATAAACAGTAGAATCCTGTTGCTAGTTTCCTTGTTTTCTGGTTTCGCAGTGCGAAGTTGACAAACAATAAACATCAAGTTTACTGCGCATTTCTTCCCTCAACTGTTGCATTCCTGTTTGAAGAAGAATGAAATATTTTGCATGGTAAGTTCCTGTTGGAGAATTATGAGAGAAATAGAATGCCGTTTTACCATTTGCGGAAGATGAACCATGCGAAACTGTAGTTGCCATGAACGTTGACTGTTAATTGTGGAATGCCAAGTTAGCGAATAGAGTAATGTAATGTTACTATGCCTGCGAATCAGCCATGAAGGGATTGGATTAGTTTAGGTGCGTTGATATTTCGTGGAGCCACCGCGAGTGATAGAGATTTCGTGGAGCCTCTTGCGTGAGAGCGAGTGAATTTTAGGAATGTTAGTTTGTGGTTTTTTCCTTATTGAGTGATTCCGTGGAACCACCTTGTGTGAGGGAGAGATTTGATTCCTTGTTGCCCGTATGCGATAGCGGCCGACCTCGGAGCGGAGATCGGAGGTGACGAGGAATTCTCGCGTGATCGCCATCGACTTCGGATACGGAAATACGCATCTTTCCGTGGGTAATTGTTTCTATCTTCTCCTTTGTGTGTGTCTCTGTAATTTCTCGTAGGATAATTAGACTCATTGCTGAATTTTCGTCCGAATTGTGTCAGCAAACGCTACGTCGAAAACTCCAAACGGAAACGTATTTGGAGTTCACGATTTCCGTTTTGCTACGACAAGGGGAGCGGAACGAAAGTTGCAAACTTCCGTTCCCGGATTTAAAATCGAACCGTAGTTAAGAAAATTCATTTTTTTAAAGAAGTAATTTTGTGCTGCGAATCCAAGTTGCGTAAAATTTTTAGTACTACGCCCGCTCCAAAATTGACAAAATTAATTATTCGTCGCATGCACTTAGGGTTTCCTAGTAAAAGCCGACAGGTGCGTAAATCCTACGCACCGTCCTGCATCACCCGGGAACACGCCCCGTTCAGCAGAAAAAGAGATCCACGGCGGACAAGCTGGCGGAACCCATCAGGGAGGAGGTGGCGAAACTTCTCCAAGCGGGCTTCGTGTCCGAAATTCAATACCCTGGCTGGGTCTCGAACGTTGTGATGGTCAAAAAGGGAGACGGCCGCTGGCGGTTGTGTATCGATTTTTCCCTTCTTAATAAAGCTTGTCCTAAGGATTGTTACCCCTTGCCTCGGATCGACGCGCTGGTTGACTCAGCCGTCGGCTTTTCTGTAATGAGTTTTTTAGATGCATTTTCAGGTTACCATCAGATCAGGATGCACCCCCCGGACATAAAGGATGTCTCATTCATCACAAGAGACGGCTGCTACTGCTATAAGATGATGCCGTTCGGGCTGAAGAACGCTGGGGCCACCTACCAAAAAATGATGGATAGGGTCTTCAAGGAGCAGAGGGGGAGGAATCTGGAGGTATATGTAGATGACCTCATGATCAAGAGCCGGGATGTGGACTCCCACCTCCGGGACCTGGAGGAGACCTTCGCCACCCTGCGCAAGTACAAGATGCGATTGAATCCACTAAAATGTGTCTTCGGGGCCAGCAGGGGAAAGTTCTTGGGGCATCTCCTCACCCCCACGGGGGTCGAGCCGAATCCAGACAAGGTCAAGGCCATCTTGGAGCTGGGATCCCCGCAGAATGCAAAAGAGGTCCAACGGTTGACAGGGAAGCTAGCAGGGCTGAGTCGCTTCCTCTCTCGGGCAGGGGAGAAGTGCTCCCCCTTCTTCAAGACACTAAGGGGGGGGGGGTCAGAGGTTTGAATGGAGCAGGGAATGTGAAGAGGCCTTCCAGGCCCTCAAGGTGCAGTTGACACAGGCTCCGCTGCTCCAAGGACCGAAGGAGGGGGAGGACCTGTTCTTGTATCTAGGGGTCGGGACGGAGGCCTTGAGCTCGGTCCTGGTTCGAGAAGAGGGGAAGAGACAGCTCCCAGTCTATTATGTGAGCCGGGTCTTGAGGAAGGCCGAGCTCCGGTATCCGATCTTGGAGAAGCTTGCGTTCGCCCTAATCATCTCGGCTCGGAGGCTACGACCCTACTTCCAGGCACACTCAATCTGAGTGGTGACCGACCATCCCCTCCGCAACATCTTTGAGGGGGTGGAGCATTCAGGCAGATTGGCTAAGTGGTCGGTGGAGATGAGCGAGTTCGACGTCTCCTTCGTTCCACGGCTCTCGATCAAAGCCCAGGCAATGGCCGACTTTCTCGCTGACTATGTGGTTGAAGTGGCGGAAGGAGAACTCACTCGCCCGGCTCCTTGGAAGGTGAGGGTGGATGGAGCATCAGGAAGGCATTCCTTAGGAGTGGGAGTGATCCTAGAAAGCCCTCAAGGGACCCGGATCGAGCAAACGGTGGTGGTGCACTTTCCCATTACCAACAACCAGGCCGAGTACGAGGCCGTGATAGCAGGGCTTCGCCTGGCCAGGGAGCTTGGAGTATCAGATGTGGAGGTCCTCACAGATTCCATGGTGGTAGCCTCCCAAATCAACGGGGAGTTCGAGGCAAGGGAGCCCACCCTACGATCATACTTGGCCAAAGTAAAGGGGATCATTGGGACTTTCCAAACTTTCGCCATCCAACATGTGCCCAGGGAAGAGAATGAACAGGCCGATCAGTTGGCTAAGCATGGTCCCCAGGTGGGGGGCACCATCACCGACCTGTTCCGCCCCTCCATCGAAGAAGGAGAACTCATGGAAATCGATCAACAAGCTTCATGGATGGATCCTGTGGTGGTTTTTCTCTCCACGGGAGAGTATCCGGAGGGGGTAGACAAGAAGAAGCTGAGGCACAAGTCAGCATACTACCTCCTCCAGGACGGGCAGCTATACAGAAAGACCCTCTCAGGGATGCTGGCCCGCTGCGTAACCGAGGGAGAAGCGCGAAGGATCTTGGAGGAGATCCACTCCGGGGAATGTGGGAGTCACTCCGGGAGTCGGACCCTAAAAGGAAGGATAGTCAGGCAAGGTTATTTTTGGCCCACCCTGGGCCGGGACGCTGCAGAATTCGCAAGGAGATGTCACAAGTGCCAACTGTTTGCCCCTCTCCAACTACAGCCGGCCCAACGACTCCGTAGTATCACGGCCCCATGGCCCTTCGCGATCTGGGGAATGGATCTGGTTGGGCCGTTTCCCCAAGCCAGCGGTCAGAGAAGGTTCCTCCTAGTGATGATTGACTACTTTTCAAAGTGGATGGAGGTGAAAGCGTTGGCTAAGGTGACCTCCCAGGTGATCAGGAATTTTGTATGGGGGGAGATCATCTGTCGCCATGGGCTGCCCCAGGCCATCGTCACAAACAATGGGCCCCAGTTCGCCAGTGCCGAGTTCACCAGCTTTTGCGAACAACTTGGGATCGATCTCAGGTTCGCCTCGGTCCATCACCCCAGGAGTAACGGGCAAGTGGAGGCTGCAAACAAGATCATCGTCAACCTTCTCAAGAAAAAGGTGGAGAACCTGAGAGGGAGTTGGGTGGAGCAGCTTCTCGCCGTCCTTTGGGCCCTGAGGACTACTCCCAACACAGCTACAGGAGAGACCCCCTTCAAACTCTCCCACGGGTGTGAGGCAGTGCTCCCCATTGAATTCGAAGTCCAAACGCCGCGAGTCGTGGCGGCAAAGGAAGACCGCGAGGAATGGCAGGCAGAGAATGAGGAGGAACTGAGGCTCGCCCTCGACATGGTAGAAGAAGTAAGGGACCTTTCTGCCATCCGACAGGAGGAGGTAAAAAGAAGAATGGCCAAGTACTTTGACAAGCATGTCAGGATCAAGCAGTTCGTGGAGGGGGACTTGGTGTTGAAGAAAGTAGATGCAGCAGGGAGGTCAGCATCCGTGGGAAAACTCAATCCCAGCTGGGAGGGACCGTTCATTGTAAAGGTGGCCTTGGGGTCGGGGGGCTATCGACTCCAAAATGTAGAAGGCGAGACCCTGAGTCTCACCTGGAGTGGTGACGACCTCAAACGCTTTTTTCCCTGAAACATGTAAGCGACACCTTGATTATAATAAATTCCTTCAAGCTCTCTGATATCCTTTTAATTGGCCTGCATGGTGGAATGTGATGTATTTCGGACCCCGAGCAGATCCCGCTGTCGGGCTCTCACCTAGCTGACAGGGCTGGAAGTCACTCGGTGTCATCCTTGGCCTCGAGCAGATCCCGCTGTCAGGCTCTCACCTAGCTGACAGGGCTGGAAGTCACTCGATGGTGGTGGTAACGGACCCCGAGCAGATCCCGCTGTCAGGCTCTCACCTAGCTGACAGGGCTGGAAGTCACTCGGTGTCATCCTTGGCCTCGAGCAGATCCCGCTGTCAGGCTCTCACCTAGCTAACATGGCTGGAAGTCACTCGATGGTGGTGGTAACGGACCCCGAGCAGATCCCGCTGTCAGGCTCTCACCTAGCTGACAGGGCTGGAAGTCACTCGGTGTCATCCTTGGCCTCGAGCAGATCCCGCTGTCAGGCTCTCACCTAGCTGATAGGGCTGGAAGTCACTCGATGGCAGTGATAACGGACCCCGAGCAGATCCCGCTGTCAGGCTCTCACCTAGCTGACAGGGCTGGAAGTCACTCGGTGTCATCCTTGGCCTCGAGCAGATCCCGCTGTCAGGCTCTCACCTAGCTGACAGGGCTGGAAGTCACTCGATGGCAGTGATAACGGACCCCGAGCAGATCCCGCTGTCAGGCTCTCACCTAGCTGACAGGGCTGGAAGTCACTCGGTGTCATCCCTGGCCTCGAACAGATCCCGCTGTCAGGCACTCACCTGGTTGACAGGGCCGGAGGTTACTCGATGGTGCCGGCCTTGAAGTCGTCAGGTGCAGGTCAAAGTCTATGGCAGGAAACGAAGGGGAAGGGTTCTGGCAGGGCGAGCCTGGGCTCGGCGAACTCAGCTCGGCATAGCCAAGGAGGCAAGCCGGACTAGAGGGCTCTGCATGGGCGAGTTCGGGCTCGTCATTTCCGGCTCGGCATTGGAAAGTAGGCCGCGAGCCTGGGCCTCGCCAAAGACAAGCCAGACCAGGGGGCCTCGCACCCCAGGCCCATCATACTTCGAAAAATTTCTTCTTCGATGGGCACAACCTGGGTGGCTCGCGTGCGAGTAGAGGTAGGCAGATAGAAGGCAGAAGGCCGCGCACGAGTAGTAATGGCGTAATAAGGGCGGAGAGTAACTCGCCGAGAAATCATTTGGGACTCGGCGAACACTCCAAACACACTTCGCTCGCGTGCGCACTCTCATGATCACTCTACTCGCAGAACCTGTCTCGGCGAGGTCGCGGGAGAAAATACTCACATACATTCATGACACAATGAGCATAGTAAAAAAGGACACCGGTATGATCAAAACACTTTCATTTATTATCTACAAGCGTACAGGGAGCTCGCCTCTGCGAGTAGTCAAAAAAGAAAAAAAAGAGAGAACAA
This sequence comes from Platanthera guangdongensis, assembly GCA_039583875.1. NCBI lineage: Eukaryota > Viridiplantae > Streptophyta > Magnoliopsida > Asparagales > Orchidaceae > Platanthera > Platanthera guangdongensis. Next base: position 6,312,480 of record CM077167.1, read on the forward strand.
AAATACAGGGCCGTCAGCTGGCCTCGCCCCCTCCGCCGGACTGGTCCTCGCCGTCGCCCGAGTGGTCCTGGAAGCTCTTCCCGAACATCGCGTCCAGGCTATCCTCCTTCTCGCTGGGCGGCGTCGCCGGAAACAGACTCGGCATCAGGTCCCGAGCAGAGATCTCCCCGCATCCTTCCACCAGCACCCCTGAGTCCTTCATCATCGCGAGGGTGCACTCGGCGGTCTGGATGGAGTTGATCCGCAGTCTCTCGACGAGGTCCGCCTCGCCGAAGATGCGCGGGCTCTTGTAGGGGAGTGTGGGATCGATGTCGTGCCCCGGGAAGAAGATCTCCGCCTGGCGACGCACTTCGCCGAGAAGGTGCTGGTTCTCCCCCTTCAGCTTCACGTTCGCGCTCTCCAACTCGCCAAGGCGTGCGCGCAGTTGGACGATCTCCTCCCCTCGCTCGACGTCGCGAGCCTGGAGCTCCCCAGCAGCGTCGGCATCTACGGCCAGCTGCGCGCGCAGGCGGCCGTTCTCCTCCTCTAGCTCAGTGTTGCGAGCCTGGAGCTCGCCCGCCGCTTTGGCATCCTGGAAAAAAGCTCACTTAGCAGCAGCACAAAGCTTTCCAAGTAAAAGAGAGTGGTGTGTGACACTTACCAGCCCGCCAGCAGTCTTGGCGAGAAGACTATCCGCAATGCCGAGCCGCCTCGCCTGATCGGCAACCTGCTCCTTGGCGAGGTCGCGAGCCTGCTCGGCCTTTTCGAGCTGGTGGCTGATGGCGAAGCTGCGGCGCGCCAGCATATGGTTCAGCTCCAGGGTCCGCAGATGGGACTGCAGCCCCTCATGGCCGAGCTGCCGGAGGGTCGACCTCTTGTAGGCCTCGGCATCCTCCTGGCCATAAAGGCCGAAGCCGAGGGCGTAGGCATGACCGGTGGCGGGCTCGTGGTCGTGCCAGGACGGGTGCAGGGTGGAGACAGAGACTCGATGAGCGAGCTCGTCCCACTGCAACATGGGCTCGCCCGCGGAATCCTTCCAGCGCGCGCCGAAGTTGAAGAGGGGGTGCTGCTTCGGCGGCGCGCGCTCGCGGGCAGCCCTCTTCGCCGAGGGAGGAGGGGAGATCGCAGCCGAGGAAGAGGGGGCCTTGCCACCCTTTCTGCCCTTGCTAGTAGTCTCCTTCAGCGGGCTCCCCGGGGACACGTCGGGAGGAGTCTCCGACGAGCTGATGTACTTGGGGCTGGACTGATGTTGTTGTTGTTGTTGCCCCCGTGGAGCCAGCAGGGCTCTCCGCATCTTCTTGACCTGACGGGGGCCAGATGGCGGGTTCGACCCCGCGTCCTCAGGTCGCCTCTTGCTGGAAGAGGGCTGCGAGGAGACCGTCTCATCTCGGCAGGCCGCTGCCGCCGCCCTCTCGCGAGCAAGAGGGTCAGTATCAAGCCCCGGGTCCGCAAAAGGCGGGTTCGCGGGGATTATTCGCTCCCCTGCAGAAAAATACTTGGGAAGGTTAGAAAACTCAGGGATGAGAATGTGTCGAGTCCGCGAGTAGGCGAGCTCGGCAAAAGGAAGGAAGCATACCTTCGCCGGGTAGAACCGGGGGGAGCGCGTCGAGGCCCCTCCGCAGGAAGGCGACCTCGAAATCTTTGTGGAGGAAGAATTTGTGGAGCTCGGCGTCGTTGCCGGACACGACCGGCGGGCGGTACACCTCCTCGCCTTTCTGTTGCGGCGAGTAGGGGATGTTGCCGAGATCGCCCTTGATGAAGGCGATCTTGGTCATCCAGGTGTGGTGCTTGTTCGCGATCTCGCGAACTTTGATCAAGGAGCCGCCGAAGTAGGCGACCCCGTCCGTCGTCGCCTTATAGGAGAAGAGTTTTCTGAACACCGTCAGGTTAAACTCGATCCTCTCCCGCCGGAGATAGCTCGCGAACGCCACCATCATGGCGATGGCGTTCGAGTTCAGTTGCGCGGGGACGGCCTCGTAGTATTTCAGGATCTGCCGGATCTCCTGCCACAAGGGAAGTCGCAGCCCCACCTCGAAGTGCGAGATGGGGAATGCGAGTTCGTTCTCATAGAACGTGTTGATTGCCTCGCCCGGCCCCGGCCTGCGTGCCTCAAAGCCCGGCGGCACATACAGGGCCTTGAATTCGGCGAGCTCCTCCTCGCTGGTGTGGCCGTCAAAAAAGCAATAATCCGCGAAGTGCTGCGCGCACTTGGAGCGGCCATCAGCGTCCGGATTAGTCTTGCCCATGGTCGCAGGAAAGAAGCAAAGCACAGCGCGAGCAGAAGAAGGAAAAAGCAGGAGGGGAAGCAGAGCAATAAAGATAGTACGGGGGTAGGTGAAAGGGGGGGGGGGCTATTTATAGGAAAAAGAATCTGAGGCAGGCTGTCACATCGGCGCATCTCGCCACCCCAGCTCGCCACCCCAGCTCACCACCCCAGCTCGCCGACTTCCGGCGCGTCCTCACTGAGGCTAAGTCAAAACATTATGGCTTTTTATTTAAATAACAAATGAAAATGTTCTAAAAATTATTCATCCCAGCAGGGGAAAGTTCGAAACAGAAAACAAGGCGCGCAAGCAGGGAGGGCACCAGGACGCGAGCGCCGGTCGGCTCGGCAGGGGAGCCCGCAAATTTACCTACCCCGGCCTCGCGATCCCCGCCCCCCAAGCTGCCGCGCGCGGAGAAGCTCGCGGATCCTTCCAGAGTTCCTTTGCGCGACCAAGAGACCGTCATCTATCTCATCCAGGAGTCGGGAAGGAGACATCAACTCGCCAGGCCGGCCGAGGCGCACCTCCTCAGCAAGGCGCGCATAGTCGCGCTGCAACGTCTCGTTGACTCCTTGCACCTCGCGCAGACCACCCACCAGCTTCTTGAGGAGCTTGACCTCCCTCCTCGACAGCTCGCCCTGATCCACCTCCGGACCCAGATAAGAGTCCAGCGAGCTCGGAGACGGCAGGGGAGAATGGTGGGCTGCCCGCGAGGACTCCTTGGCAGTCGACTGACTGGGAAGGGCTGTAAAGGCAGACGTCAGCAAGAGCAAAAGCTTGTGAAGCACAGAGTTGAGCGAGGCGGACCTGAAGAGCTCGGCGGCTCAAAGGAGATGCGAGGAGGGATGAACCTCAGGTCCTTCCCGCGACCTGGGCCGCGAGCCCCCGGCGATATGGGCTCAAAGCCCGGGACAGGAATGGACCCCAGCCCCCCCCCCCCCCCCCCCCCCCCCCCCCCCCCCCCGGCGACCGCGTCAATTTGCCGAGGGGAGTCAGGTGGTGAAGCTGGCCTCTGCGAGCTCACAGGCAGGATCCCGAAGAGGAGCGGCGGATCCCGTGGATGGTTGTCCGGGGGTGAGAGTCGCGAAGTGGCGGGCATAACCTCGCCTTGCGGCGTAGGAACCCGCGGCACGGTGCCCTCGTCATCTGGAAGGCCGCCCTGATCGTCACCAACAACAACGACCTCCCTATCATTCTCCAGAATAGTTCGAGTAGAAGAGCCAGTCTCGCGAGCCAAAGTGGCCCTCAGGTCGTGGAAGATGGGCTCGACCGCCTCGGGAAATGGCCTTGACCTCTTGGAGCTCGGCTCGGCAGGGTCAATTTGAGGGACCTTTGCGGGGACCGCCGTCAGCGCGGCAATGCGAGCCTCGGAAGCCTGGCGGGCTCGATCTATGCGCTCTTGAATCTCCTTGGGAAGGGGCATCTTGGCAAGGCAGCAGGGGGAATGGCAAGAGCCAGGCAGCAGAGCAGGTGCATATATATAGCCGCAGGTGGCCCCCACCATAAGATTCCCTTCAACTCGCCAGCCGGAGCTCGTCGCACACTTCGGGTTGGATGTTTCTTTCCGAGCTTTTTGACAGGCTCGAAAAGAGCGGGGATTGTGTACAACCCCGTGTCCGGCGAGCAAGTTCAATAAGGGCCACACAGGCGAGCTCAGCGAGCTCGGCAGCAGCAGGCGAGCTCGGCAGCAGCAGGAGCGGGCCAGAGCTCGGCATCCGTCGACCAGAGATCGACGATCGACGACCCAGAGCTCGGCATTCGCCGAGCGAGCTGCAACTCGCGGCCCCGCAGTGGAGCTCGGCAGCAGCTGGCGAGCAAAGCACGCCGAAGTGGCCAGGTGTCCCAGCTCGCCTGGGGATCAGAGGTATTTTTTACTGTTCTATCCCTGCTGGCCTGCCCATAGCCCTTCGAAACAGCGGAGTTTGGCTGTTGGCAGGCCCAGCCAAGGGTTCCCCGGTAATTTCAGGTCAACTATTTTGGTTATGGGCAGTCCGGGTTTCAAAAACTATAAATAGGACTCAAGGGGTACCCCAGAAGGCAAGTTTTTCCCTGAGCTCCTCTCCCTAAATTCTCTAAGTGCTTTCTGAGGGTACCTTAGCTCGGCTTCAGGCTAAGGAGGGGAAGCGCTCTGAGATCTTCCGGGTTTGTGGTGGGACCTCCCCGCCGAGCCCTTGGGTCTGTTTTCTCCTTGTCTTGTTGTTTTTTCTTGCAGGAGCGAAGTAGGCGCGAGACCACCCCTTTCCCCAAGGGCGAGCTCCACAGGAAGCCGGGTTCCGGTTTCAACAGCTGGAGGAGAAGATGATGGAAAGGAAGGAAACCTTGAGGTCCTATTTATATGCTATAGGAGTGGTTGTGGTGGTTACATAGTTATCCACATAATATAATCACCCAATTTACTATTTGCATGCCAATTTCTTATAGTTTATAACACATATTTTTTAAGGATTTACTACGCGCACATCGAATATTAATTTTGGATATATGCTCCCCCAAGGCGGGGGGTTATGGGTGGTGGTTACGCGGCGATCGAACGATGGAAGATCACATATTGGAAATCAAATGGTAGAGGATCGACCGATGAGGGGACTGACCATCAGCAAGACCTGGGTCCGCCTACATTAAATCATGTTTTATGTCTGTGCTCGCCAGGGGCGTATCTAAGGGGGGCGGGCTAGGGCCCGGGCCCCCTCTACCCAAGAATTTTGGAAAATGATTAGTGGATTTGGATTCCTCTCGTCGAGGCAATGAATTTTGACTACTTATACGTTAAAAATGGTGGTCAGATAAGGGATAAACGGCTCTGAAAAGATGAAGACATTTAAAAAATATTGTTGGAGGAAGTTGATATCCAACCCCCCTTGTTAACATTCCTAAATCTGTCATTGGTGCTCGCTGCTCTTGAATGCACAAGCAAAGTCCGTTTTTGTTGGAATCGGAACCCAGCACCAAGAAGAGTTCGGACCCAAAGGGGGCAGCTCGCTCTTACTTATCCTGAGCTCGAACTCTTGGTCAAAGACTTTGAACTAAGGAACAGATCCTGAGCTGCAGTGGAGAGGTCTCATGCACACCCAGAAGATCTAAGAGAGCTTCCCCTCCCAAGCCAAGACTGAGCCGAGCACCTTGGAGGGCACTAAATACCAACCAAAAGGAAACCAGAGGAGGAGGAAACCAAAAAAGGTCCACCCCAAAGGTGCCTTTAAGGGTCTATTTATAGTTTTTCTTTTGACCTGACTTGCAAATAGCGCAATCTCGCCTTTTGGAAATGTTATACGCAGTCCGAATGAGTGTCAATAGCCAAACCCCATTGTTTGGAAGAGCTACTAGCAGGTCAGCTGGGGCATTCTGGTAAAAATATTGATAAGCAAATTACACTCGCTATTTCCACTCGCCCGGGCCTGCGAGTGCCCCTGTTGAGGTTAGCACTCACTATCGACTTGAGGGCACTGTGTGAATACAAGCGTGGTGGACGCACTCACCGCTACCTCAACCTGATCTTGGGGCGAGTGCGGGCCCACGTGGCCCACTCGCCCCCTGTACCCCCTGGTCGTATTGGCCTACGCGAGTCGGGGAGGGGTCCTACCCCACTCCCCCATCTGACTCGCCTAAACCTCAACTTTGATCTTGTTCCGAGGGACTCACTCGGTGAATACATGGTTGTATAAAATCACCGCTATTTGCGAGATTGTCCAAAGATTGGAAAGAAAAAGTTCAACCTCAGGTATTCAGCGAGTGGAGGCTGCTTCTAATGGACTATTTTGGGTGGGACCCCCATGAAGTTATAAATACCCCTTAACTTCAGAGCGTCGGGAAAATATCTTTCCATCATATCCTTTATCTTTTTTCTCCATCCTCCTGACTTTGAGATGTCTATTCCATAAGATGATCATGATCTCATGTCGGTTGTACGGGAACAAAATAAATTCGAGCTTACCCAAATAATGTCATGGCTCTCGCGTAAGTCTGTACACTCGCCCTTTAAGCAGAAAGGGGACAAGAAAGCCAAGACCGTCATGGCGCCAGGCGAGTCCGTTCATATAAACCCGACACCCCATCCCTTCAACCTTGGCTCACGCTTCCCGACGACGCTCAGGTTACCTAGCCTCTGTCCTGCTCATTTCTCACAGGAATTCTCATCATTGACCATTCTCATCACTTACAGGAAAAGCCCGTTGACATGTTGGTTGCTGGCGCGACCTCGATGGACACTGGCGCGCCCCCTTGTGACGACACGACCCTGCAGGAGAGCCCGGTAGGTCACCAGGTGGAAGGTGCGAGCACTCGCGCCACCCCCCTGCGTTCTCTGGCGGTGACCTGTAAGCCACCCGCCCTTCTCACTTTAGAGCTCATATTTTGATTTTCGACCTGACTTAACTCTATCGATTGGTCCAACTGTTCCTTTTGGGATCCCTGGTCTGGGCTCTTTGCCGCAGCAATCGCCGACTCGCGAATCGTCGGGAGAGCTCAATCCTGATCCAGCACACGCGAGAGTCAGTGCCGCTTGCATTTCCACCCCTTCTTATGCCATGGTGTCAGGTGCTGAACCTTCCCCCCGCGGTCGTGGGAAGTTGCTTATGCTGCCCTTAGGGCCATCTTTCCAGGGAAGATCAAGTCCATCTCGCCGGCTCTTTGACTCTGGTTCGTCAGAGCTCTCGCTACTCTCCTTCAGTATTCCCCAAAAATATTGAATTATATTGTTTACCTGATGTTTCAGATGCTCTAGCGGTCACAATGATTGAAGAACCTTATGACGAAGGAGGATACTCGTCGCCTCCTTCTCCCGACACAATTGAGGATTTCCTAGGTGACCCATGCGACCATGACAAAATGAAGAGGCAAATGGCCGGTGTCCTCCGGAAATATGACCCGCGAGATGCAAGAGGAGAGGATAATCAACGAATAGCTAGTGGTTACGCTCGAGTGCGAGTACAATGATCCTCGTTGACCACCTATGCCGGGGTTGCGAAGCGGGGGGAGGTGGAAGTGGCATAAATTTTGAACTATTTAGCACTCACTATCCCTTTGTATCTTTCCCTTTTTGCATTAACTTTTCAAAACTATTATCTTATAATGGGATTGCCCCCGGACCCTAATAAGTATTCGTTTAATATCTCGTTTTTTTGCGGCGGCGTTATAACAAAACTTTTTGTTGTTATTTTTTCCTTGATGAATAATTGGATGCACGTGTCTGACTTGTGTTTATGAGGGTGAAATGACGAAACTGGCCGATTGGAGAGTGGGGGGAGGGTGGCGAGTGGTCGGCCAGGGACGACATAAGCGAGATGTCGTAAAATGCTAATCCTTGCTCCCCTTGCTTACACCTTCCGCAAGGCTACACCCCTTACTCTATAAATACCCCCATTTTTTTCTTCTTCACCATTCCACCAACCGCATTTATTACTTTGGCGCCTCAATACTCGACCCCTCCCTTCATTCACCGATTCTGCTCATGTCTCCCAGACTCGCAAAAATGTGCAAGAATAAAGCTGACGCCGACGGCGCGTACAAATGCGTGATGCAGTTTATCAACCATCCCTTTTTGACGGGAACCTTTTCGAGGAGTACCCGAGCTTCATTGCTAACTACCTCCTGTCATGGTTCAAGTTGCGCCCTCCTAAGAAAAGCGAGACCCTCAACACTTTCTATGAGAGCAAGCTCGCCTTCCCCATCGTGCACTTTGAAGTTGGGTTGCGCCTCCCCCTCTGGTCGGAAGTGCGTTAGGTCCTCAAGTAGTTCGATGATGTCCCTGCGCAACTGAACTTTAACGGGGTCTCTATGTTGATAGCATTCATCTTCTACTTGCGCAAGGAGCGAATCGAATTCAAATTTACTATCTTTTGAAAGCTGCTCATCTACAGAGCTACTAGTGATGGTGTTGTCTGCTTCACCGCCTCGCATTTTAAAGTACGTGAGATGGCCAACATAAATCATTATTGGACCACCAAATTTGTCTTCATCGCGGGGAACCTCGACAACATCCCCTTCTTGCTTGAACAACAAATCCAAGCCACGTACTGCGCCCCGGCGGTGGCGGGTCATGATGCCAACTTCCACGCGTTCTTCCTCCGGAAAGACTTTGAGGTCGTCTTTCTAAAGAAGGACATCAACTCTCTTCCCCCGGCGCTGCCTCGGGAAGGTATGTCCATTTCTCCTCCTCTTTGGACTTCGATTTTCTTGAGAACCTCACTAATTATTTTCTTATAGGAGAGCGATGGATCCCGGTGAGCCAACCCTATGTGAGTGCCACCTAAGCCAACACCACGCTTGCTCGTGCAAAAATTGCTACTGAGGTGCGAGGTAAGAGCTCGCACCCTTTGCGCCGAGTGGTAAGAAGCGACCCGGTGTCCCCCGCATCAATTCACCCTCCTCCCCTTCGGCCCCCAAAAGGCTCAAGAAGGCAACAACCCAGAAGGACAAGGGCAAAGAGAAGGTTCTTCCGGAGGGGGAGTGAACCTTGCATGTTATCCTTGCCTCACCTGCTGAGCCGAGGATGGAAACTTCCGAGAAAGGCGAGCTTCCCAAGCAGCATCGCCACTTTGTCTTAGGCTCTCGGGCCAAGGATAGCGCCGACGAGCCCCTGGTCTTATGGTACGAGTGATGTGGTGGTCCAGAGCCGCCCCGCTCTAGTTCTACACCAGAGGAACATGTCCGATCTCACAACCGGGCTGCAGCCCAAGCACCCCACCCATGACCGCACTTATTCTCAGGGTGGTGGGATGTTGACGCGGAGTCTCGAACCCATCAATAGAGGCGTGTTGGGATGTTACCTGCAGAACCTCTACAAGATGTCGAGACCGCTGATCGTATACGCTCACGCATTACAAACTTGGAGGAGGGTAAAAAGACGCTCACAGCCCAGGTGGACTCCCTACTCTCTCGTATCCTTCCCCCTGCCCTGACAAGTCATCTAAAGGAGAGGGTCGGTCGAGGCGGTTCTCCAAGCGAGAGGTCGACGAGGCGTGTTGGGTCACCACTATCAAAGTCGTTGAATAGCTGCTAAAGATGATAAAGCAGCTGGGCGCGGTGAAGCATGACTGCGAGTCAATCACCGCTAAGGAGATTGTTCCCAAGATATATGTGCCTCTCGACTTCTCCGACAGCATCGGCCCCTACCTTGACGGCGAAGATGCGGATGTCTCTGACTCGGCCGAAAAATAGGCTCAGACTCTTTCTTATTTTTGACATGATTTTGTAACTTACTGTTTTTCTTTTCTGTGAACTCGTCCGCGAGGCGACGTCTTGTAACATTTTGACACTTAATAAATGTATTTGTTTTTCGCCTCGATCTTTCTCTCTTACTTCTGTGTTCGTGTGCTAGATGTTCCCCACTAGGCCTATCTTGGGCTTGCTCGCTCTCGCTAGTTAGAGATAGGTCATCTTTCTAAATCTTACACCCTTTATGGCCTCGCCATTCTAAGATCCCCAGCACTCGCCCTCTTAGGAGTTATGTGCGAGTGAGAGACTAAATTGTACTCGCCTTTTACCTAGTTATAATTCGGGGACGTCCCTTGGCGAGTGCTCATTTGGCGAGATCCAGCCTGGACCCCCCCCCCCCCCAACTCGCCAACTTTCTCTTTCCAACTCTTTACATCTTGCCCTGAAATTTAGGATATAACCTACCTTTGAGTGACTTCCAACTCTGCCAGTCAGTAGTAGCCTGGTCAGCGGGTTCTCCTCGAGACTAACATTTCAATATACCACCGAGTGATGCCCGACCCTGCCAGCTAGTGGGAGCCTGGTCATTGGGATCTTCTCGAGGCTAATATTTCAATCTTCCATCGAGTGACTTTCAGCCCTGCCAGCTAATGAGAGTCTGGTCAGCAAGATCTTCTCGGGGCTAACATCTCAATCTACCGTCGAGTGACTTCAGGAATGACTTACGGCCCTACAAGCTAGTGTGAGCCTGGTCATCAGAATCTTCTCGGGGTTAAAGTTTCTATCTTCCACTGAGCGACTTCCAACCTTGCCAGCTAATGTGAGCCTGGTCAGTGGGACCTTCTCGGGGCTAACATTTCAATCTTCCACCGAGTGACTTCCGGCCCTGCAAGCTAATGGGCGCCAGGTAAGCGGAATCTTCTCAGAGCTAACATTTCAATCTTCCACCAAGTGACTTCCAGCCCTGTCAGCTAATTGGAGCCTGGTCAGCATGATCTTCTCGGGGCTAATATTTCAAACACACTTTATAAGACCATAATAGTAATAATGAGACACTTTTACTAAGAGACATTAATGTGAAAAAGATATTTTTTTCATTACAAAATTCTAAGAGAAAAAACGTTTTAAATCATCTCCACTCCAAGTGCAACTTAGAGATACACCTTCTACATTCTGGAGATGGTACCCTCCCGACTTCAATGCTTTTTCGACTATGTAGGGGCCATCCTAATTATGATTGAGCTTCCCCACAGTTGCTGACCTCCCTGTTGTGTCTACTTTATTTAGGACTAGATCTCCCTCCATGAACTGTTTGACTTTGATATGGTTGTCAAAGTACCGGATCATCTACCACTTGACCTCCTCCTACCTAACGGAGACCAAGTCGCGGAGTTCCTCGATCTACCAGGCCTAGTGAGAGCCATAACTCACCTTCATTATCTACTCTCCACTCTTCATCTCCTTCTCTGACGACTACCACTCGCGGCGACTTAACTTTGAACTCCATCAGAAGTACAACCTTGCAACCGTGAGAAAGCTTGAAGGGGGTCTCCCTTGTGGAGGTATTGGGGGTAGTCCTTAGGACCCATAGGACTGAGGGGAGTTATTCTACACAGTTCCCCTTCAGATTCTCTCCCTTCTTCTTTAATAGTGTCACAATGATCGTGTTCGCCGCCTCTACCTATTCGTTGCTCCTGGGGTGGTGGACAGACACGAACTTAAGGTCTATCCCCAGCTGGGTACAGAAGCTGACAAACTCTTTGATGACAAACTGTGTGTTAGAAACGAACAAAAACAAACCGGAAATGGTTTAACAGAAACTTTATTCTCTGAAAAAGGTATCTATTACAAAGATATGACCTCCCTTATATAGAATGGAGGAGAGATGAGAGAATACAAATAAGAGATGCGGGACTAAAAATTTACAGGAGTAAGCGGACTAATACAAAACAATTAGCACAAGTCGCGCGGTTAGATAGAAGGGATAACCGCTCGAATACCACCAGAGAGAGAGATCACCATGGGAGACCGCTAGACCGCCCAGTCTCCATGTCTCCAAAGGCAAGCCGCTAGACCGCTCGGACACCAGACAGCAACAGCACAGCAACCAAACCACTGAAGGGAAACCGCCAGACCGCGTGGCCTTCAGCCCGCCAAGACAGACCGCCAGACCGCTCGGTCTCCAACTTCAACACTCCCCATCAAGCTGGAGCATATATATCTATCATGCCCAGCTTGTCACAAATATGAAGAAACGAGACGGAGACTGGCTTGGTGAAGATGTCAGCCAGCTCTTTATCAGAAGTGACGAAGGGAGTGCAAATTTGTTCTTTCAGAATCTCCTCACGAATGAAATGACAGTCGACCTCAATGTGCTTGGTTCTTTCATGGAAGACCGGATTTTTGGAGATGTATATGACAGCCTTGTTATCACAGAACATAGGTAGAGGATGGTTGTACACCTCTCCTAAATCCAGCAGGAGAGCCCGTAGCCACTTTAACTCACAAGTGGTCGATGTCATACTACGATACTCTGCTTCAGCACTAGACCTAGAAACAACCGATTGCTTCTTGATCTTCCAGCTCACCAGATTTCCCCCAACAAAGGTGCAAAAACCCGAGGTTGACTTGCGATCCCCTTTGTCATCAGCGTAACTCGCATCTGAGTATGCTTCAACCCTCAGATGACCATTCTTCGGAAAGAGTAATCCTTTCTCAGGCACTGCTTTGACATACTCCAAGATTCTCAAGGCGGACTGTAGATGACACTCCCTAGGTGCTTGCATGAATTGACTTACTTTGCCCACAACATAGGAAATGTCGGGCCTGATCACGATGAGATATATGAGCTTACCAACCAGACGCCGGTACCGCGTAATATCTGAAAGAGGAGGCGAATCATCTGTACAGGTTTTGTCTTCTCCAGTTGCCATGGAGCATCGGGCAGGTTTAACTCCACTCAATCCTGCCTCTTTTAAAAGATCAAGGGCATACTTACGTTGGGAGAGGACTAAGGAGTTGGTCTTCCGAGAGATTTCGATCCCCAGAAAGTACTTCGGAGAGCCCATATCTTTCGTGACCATATGTTGACGAAGATGCTGCTTTGTCAAGGCTACCCCTTCCTGGTCATCGCCAGTGAGAAGGATGTCATTGACGTACACAACAAGAACCACCTGTCCCGAGGAGGTTTTGCGAATAAATAGCGAGTGATCGACAGAGCTTCGCACAAAACCAACGGCTGTCACGATGCCGCTGAACTTGTCGAACCAAGCTCGAGGGCTCTGCTTGAGACCATAGATTGCCTTCTTCAGTCGGCAGACTCGTGTCTCCCCCTAAGCAACATACCCAGGAGGTTGCTCCATGTGTACAGCCTCCTGAAGATCACCATAAAGGAAGGCATTCTTGACATCCAGCTGGGAAATCGGCCAATCTCTATTGACCGCCACAGAGAGAAGGACCCGAATAGTGCTGAGATGAGCCACGGGAGAGAAGGTGTCAAAGTAATCAACCTCATAGGTCTGAGTAAATCCCTTAGCAACAAGGCGAGCCTTATAACGATCCACAGTGCCGTCTGGGCCAAATTTTACCACAAAGACCCAGCGACAGCCAACGACATCAGTACCGAGGGGAGGAGGAACAAGAGTCTAGGTACCCCACTCAGTTAGGGTCGCCATTTCCTCATCCATGGTCATCTTCCAATGAGAAATAACAAGGGCCTCCTGGTAGGAATGAGGTGTGGTAGTGGCAGAGATAGCCAGTGCAAATGTCATGCGAGAAGAGGTGAGACGATCATATGAAACAACAGCAGCAAGGGGGTGGAGGGTACATGTCCGCACCCTTTTGTGAAGAGCTACAGGAAGATCCAGGTCAGTAGGTCCCTCGGCATCTGGAGCATCCGTGGCAGAGAGAGCTGGCCCGGGAGGAGAGAGCGGCGGCGGCAGAGATGAGGGAGACGGTGGAGGAGAAGAGGGAGAGAGAGGTGGAGGGAGAGGAGTGGACGGGGATGGTGTGGGGTGGAGATCGCAGTAGGAGACGAGGGAACAAAGGAAAGAGCAGGAGAATCAGAAGTTAGGGGAAAAGAAGAGGAGGCATTCGAGAAGTAGGAGGCATTCTCAAAGAAGGTGACGTCAGCAGAGATGAATTGCTTACGAAGAACGGGATCAAAGCAACAATATCCTTTCTGAGTGGTGGAGTACCCCAGAAAGACACATTTGGTGGAGCGAGTGGAGAGCTTATCACGGGTGGCGGAGGGGGCATGCACAAAGGCAGTGCACCCAAAGATGCGGAGAGGGAGAGGAAAAGGCTCCTCGTCCGGATACAGAATGGAGAATGGGGTTTTCCCGTGGAAAACCGTGGAGGGGATGCGATTGATGAGGTAGCAGGCAAGGAGAACAGCATAGCCCCAATAGGAGCGAGGAACATGCATCTGGGTCATCAAGGTGCGAGCGACATCGAGGAGATGATGGTTTTTGCGTTCCGCCACCCCATTTTGCTGGGAGGTATAAACACAGCTAGTCCGATGAATAATGTCATGTTGTACACAGAAAGAGGTAAAAGCACGACTCAAATATTCTATAGCATTGTCTGAGCGAAAATTTTAATACAAACACAAAACTGAGTTTTGATTAAATGATAAAAAGAAACTCATACATCCAAAAGTTCAGAGCGATCTCGTAAGAGATACACCCAAGTACATCTAGAAAAGTCATCAATAAAAGTAACAAAATAAGAACTACCCCGACCAATGGTGAGGGTAGGAGCAGGTCCCCAGACATTGGAGTGGATTAGATCAAACGGACGGGTAGAGCTCCGACCTTGCTTTGACGGGAAGGAGGAACGGTGATGCTTGCTAAGCTGACAAGCCTCGCAGTTGAGAGGAGGACTGGAAGGAGGGAGGTGGGGCAGAAGTTGATGTAGAATCCGTGGAGGAGGATGACCGAGGCGGAGATGCCACTGGAGAAGATCCGTACAAGAGGAGGAGAAGGTGGACAAGACGGAAACGTTGTCGAGGAAGTAGAGGCCGCCGCTCTCAGTCCCAGTAGCAATCGTCCGTTGGGAGCTCGGATCCTGAAAAGAACAAGAAGTCGGAGTAAACGTTACAGAGCACTGAAACTGCTTGCATAAAGAAGTAACCGACAACAAATTGCATGGAAATTTGGGCACATAGAGAGTGTCCGCTAGGCGAAGAGACGGAGTAACATGGACCACTCCCGACCCATGAACCGGGGATGGAGAACCGTCTGCAACAAGAACCGGGGGCACCCGATCATTCTGTTCGAGTAGAGTGAAGTAGTGAGGATTGTCCGTCATGTGATTAGTTGCTCCAGAGTCGATAAGCCATTTACCTTGAGTTACCACGTGGGCACTACCTGATGATGTGACCCAGAATTTGCTGGTGGATCATATCATAAGTATCAGGAAGCCGGAGCAGATAACGCACAACCAAAAGCTCCCGGAAGTTCTTGTGTTGTTGAGCCAAATCCGCAGAGAAGGGACGATTCTAAAGAATCTCAGCCCAAGAGACTGAACCTGTTGGTAGGCAGCAACAGGGGACAAGGTAGGACGAGCAAAGAGGTCTGCATACAACGTATAGATGCAGGACGTCTGAGCCCCCTTGGAGTACAGAGAGGCAAGATGAAGTCAAGCGGCCTTGACCGTCTCATCATGACGGATGACAGGAAGACACTCATCAAATAGGCTATTAGCAAGCCAAGTATGCACAAGCGCGTCACTCGCATCCCAGTCATCAAAGAGAGGTGAAGTGGTTGGAGGAGGGTCATCAACGAGATGGTGGCGTTTGCGTTGCGAGCGAAGGAGAAAGGTGAATGAGACGCCCCAATCCGGGTAGTTGGAACCGACAAGCTTGGAAACGGTCCCAAGGTTCCCGGAAGGAGTAGTAGGAAGAGGTAGAGCCGGATTGGCGATAGGAGTGGTGGTAGGAGTGGTGGCAGTAGAAGCATCAGAAAGAGCCATAGAAGCAAACAACAGGAAGCCGCGCGGTTAGAAAACAAGACGTGTGGTTAGGAAACAAGCCGTGCGAACAACGAGAAATCGCAGCGGTAGGAGAAGGAGATCTGCAGCGGTCACGATGATTGACACCAGCGGCCAGAAAAGCCACGACCAAGCCGTAGAACCAAGCTTAGGTAAAGAAGTCGAGCGGCTAGAAGGTAGCCCGCACTAACAAAAGAAGAAGTAGAAGGTCGCGCGAAAGAGACCAAGGCGTACGAGCCGAACAGAGATCGCACACAGAGGCCGCACACATAAAGGGTAGTGGCAAGAGACCGCGTGAACCAGAATAAGAGACCGCGCGAATAGGAATAGACCGCGCGAACAGGAATAAGAGACCGCGCTAACAGTACGAGAAAAAGAATCAGGAGGAAAAGATTGTTTCCTCTGATACCATGTTAGAAACGAACAAAAACAAACCGGAAGTGGTTTAACAGAAACTTTATTCTTTGAAAAAGGTATCTATTACAAAGGTATGACCTCCCTTATATAGAATGGAGGAGAGATAAGAGAATACAAATAAGAGATGTGAGACTAAAAATTTATAGGAGTAAGCAGACTAATACAAAACAATTCGCACAAGCCGCGCGGTTAGACAGAAGGGCTAACCGCTCGGCTACCACCAGAGAGAGAGAGATCACCATGGGAGACCGCTAGACCGCCCGGTCTCCAAGTCTCCAGAGGCAAGCCGCTAGACCGCTCGGACACCATACAGCAACAGCACAGCAACAAAACTACTGAAGGGAAACCACCAGACCGCGCGGTCTTCAACCCGCCAAGACAGACGGCCAGACCGCCCGATCTCCAACTTCAACACTGTGGTTTGTTGTCTGTGGCAATGGCTTAAGAAAGTCCATGCCAGCAGATGATCTGCCCCACACGAAGTTGCGGATCACTTGAGAGGCCACCTTGGCCAGAGCCTTCACTTCTAAACACTTCGAGAAGTAGTCGATCATGACCAGAGGAACCTCCTTTGTCCACTTTCCTGGGGGAAAAGGCCCAGCAAGTCCATCCCCCAAATGGCGAAGGGTCAGGGTACCGTGATGCTCCTAAGTTTTTGGGCCGGTAAAAGTTGGAGTGAGCAAACAATTGGCACTTCTGACATCTCCTCGCGAACTCTGCCACATCCTTGCTCAGGGTCGGCCATAAATACCCTTGACTCTAAGGTCCTGCTTCCCTAGTGAATGTCGCACTCGCCAGAGTAGACTTCCTCCAAGATCTTCGAAACCTCCTCCTCAGTCACACACCATGCCATATGCCCTGAAAGGGTCTTCTGGTACAGACCGCTGTTGTACAGTAGGTAGTACACCGATTTGTGCCTGAAACATTTTTGATCCGGGACCCCCTCCGGTAGCCTACTTGTTGTTAAAAAGGTTATGAAAGGGTCCATCCATGAGGGGTGTTGATCTACCTCCCTCAACTTGTCTTCCTCAATAGATGGGCGAAACAAGTCCATTAGGGTCTCTCTGATCCGGGGTCCAAACTTGGCCAACCGATCAGCAGTGGCATTTTCTTCCTGCGATATGTGTTGAATGGAAAACGTTCGGAAACCTCTGATGAGTCCCTTCATTTTGGCCAAGTACTTCATGAGGGTGGACTCCCTCGCCTCAAATTCTCCCTTGACTCGTAATGCTACCACCATCGAGTCCGTGAACACCTCAATATCTTGTATACCCAGCTCCTTGGCCAGACGTACTCTTGAGATCATGACCTCATACTCTATCTGGTTGTTCGTGCTGGGGAACTATATTGTCATGGCCTGCTCTATCCTGGTCCCCTAGGGGCTTTCCAACACCACCTCGCCTCCCATGGAATGTCTCCCTGAGGCTCCATCTACCAGCATCTTCCAGGCGACATGCCACAAGGATTCTTCGCCTTCCACCTCGACCACATAGTCGGCCAAGAAATCTGTTACCACATGCGCCTTAATTGATAGTCAGGGGACGAAGGGGATGTCAAACTTCTTAGCTCCACGGGCCACTTAGCCAATCTCCCCAAATGTTTTACCCCTTCGAAGATCTCGCAAAGAGGGTGATCAGACACCACTCTGATCGAATACGCTTGAAAGTACAGTCTGAGCCTCCTAGCTGAGACAACCAAGGCAAAATCAGACTTTTCTAGAATCAAGTATCAAAGCTCTCCCTTCTTTAGGACCCTTCTTACATAATAAATGGGCAACTGCTCCTTACCATCCTCCCGGACCAGGATGTAACTTGTAGCCTTCACCCCCACTCTGAGGTACAAAGTCAGATCTTCCCCCTCTTTGTGTCCTTGGAGGAGTGGGGCCTGGTGAGTTGACTCTTCAAGGCTCGGAAAGCCTCATCGCATTCTTTCGACCATTCAAATTTTTGACTATGTCGCAACACTTTGAAGAATGTTGAGCACTTCTTCCCTACCTGGGAGAGGAACCTGCTCAACCCGTCGAGCTTTCCTGTCAACCGATGTACTTCCTTGGTGCTTCGTGGTGACTCCAGGTCTACTATAACCTCACCATATCAGGGTTGGGTTCTACCCCTGCTAGGGTGAGGAGATGACGAAAGAACTTCCTTCTGTTTGCCCCAAAAACACACTTCAAGGGATTTAACCATATCTTGAACTTTCGTAGGGTGGCTAATGTTTCCACCATGTCCCGAAGATAGGAGCTTACATCTTGCTCTTTACCATGAGGTCATCCACATGCACCTCTAGGGTTCTCCCCCTCTACTCCCGAAAAAACCCGATATATCATCCATTGATATGTCGTTTCTGCATTTTCAGCCCAAAGGGCATCGTCTTGTAGTAGTAGCATCCCTCCCTCATGATGAAGGAGACATCCTTGATATCGGTTATGTGCATCTTAATTTGATGATAACCTGAAAAAGCATCTAAAGAACTCATCATAGAAAAATTGACGGATGAGGCAACCTGCACGCCGATTCGAGGTAGGGTATAACAATCATTAGGGCATGATTTATTTAAAAGATAAAAGTCAACACACATCCTCTACCGCCCATCACTTTTTTTAACCATTACCACATTAGAGACCCAGCTTGGATACTGGATCTCTGATAGAAAACCTACTTTGAAGAGCTTCTCCACCTCCTCCCGGATGGGCTCCTCCAGCTTAGTAGTGACAGTCCTCCTCTTTTGGAGGATGGGGCGTGCTTTGGGTTGAGGTTCAGATGGTGTCATGATAAATCTGCATCGATGCCTGACATGTCAGTTGCGCTCCACGCGAAGATGTCGATGTTCTTCAGGATGCACTCCAGTATCCTCTCCTGGTCTCCCGGGCTCAGCCCTTCGCTGATTCACACCTTCTCTATCTTCACTTCCCTGGTGAGGAACTCCATCTCTACCACCTCTTCTACTGCTTCCAGCATGGACAGCTCCTCCCACTCCCCTCCTGCCCTCTCCCCTAGATGAGTGCCTCATCTTCCTCTGCTTCTTCCACTTCCATCGCCCTAGACCGACTCTCCAACAACCCTTCTGCCCCTCCCTCCTCGGCACGGATCTCCACTTCTTCCACTTTCTTCTCTCTCTCCCTCTCCTCTACAAGCATCGGTGACTCCCTCATCGCCTCTTCCCCAACCTCCCCAACACCGCCCTTTAACCTTACTTGCTCTTCCATCTCCCTTCTCATCTCTTCAGCTTCTACCATCTAAGAAATGGTGTTGACGACAGTCACGTAGCACTGACTTACCCCCACTGTTGAATTTGAGACACTGATGGAATGATGAAGGAACACAAAAAAAGCACCGATGAGGGGGTGCCCAAAAATGGCGTTGTAGCTGCTCAGAGTGTCAACGATGATGAACCGGTAGTTCCTCGACACCCCCCAGTGTTACATGAAGCCCAAGTCCACCCTAGAATTCCTTCCTCTCTCCCGAAATTCCAAACAACGACCCGTTTGAGACCAACACCCTCTTTGTCTCTACCTTCATCGCTTCGAAAGCCTTATTGAAGATCATATTCATGGAGTTTTTATTGTCGACTAGAATCCTAGAACCTGCCATCGTCTTCTCCCCAGCCGCCTACGACAAGGCCTGTCGGGGTGTAAGACCCCTCCCCCTTACCAAGGAGGCTCCCGGTCTTATGCCCAGAACCGCCGCCTTATGGTGACACTAACTCACGGGTTAGTCGACACCGCAAGACGCCGATCCTGCCAGCTAGTACGATCATATAACCTGTTAGGCCAATTGAGAAATAGAAGTATAAAAGTAGTGTATAAAACAGCTAGTCCACAAGTCACAGCACTATCATCTATAATGAAAATGAAAGTACAATAGAGTCCAGAATGAGTACATCAAAGGAGAAAAGTGCTTATGCCCTGTACATGATATCAAATATCTCTCTCAAAACGACAACAAAGCGGAAGCTAAACTATCATCAGAAAACTCGTCCCACCTGATGACTGGCTGCAGTAGTAGTAGTAGTAGGTGGTGGTGGTATCAGCTCCTCAAGTCCTGCCATCTCGTCCTGTTGGTCGTGTTGGTACTCTATCTCCTCGAGCTTCTAAAATGATTTGGTCACAACCGACCGTTAGTCATAAAGACTAAGCCGTTTCCTCCACACCTCATCCCCACAACTCCTAGGCACCGAGCGGGAGGACGAAGCGGAGGATAACAAAGGGTAAAAAAAGAAGCAGGTAATAGTGGAGCTATACTAACAAGTATATATAGTATCACTCTATTTCTACTCTAGCAGTTCTATATATAGCACATGTAAGGTATGAAGAACTGTACATAAAGTAAGTAACGTGTTGTAAGTAAATAAGGTACTGTAAGTAAAATAAAGTAAAGAACGGCAAGTAGAATATGCTACTACTAAACTACAATCTCAGAAGTACCTTAACTTATATAAATGCCCATACAAACTTATAAGTTAAGGTTTCCAAATATAACTTATCATATAAAAGAGCTCATACTAATTTATATGATAAGGATCTATGGTGCGTATAACCTAGTTATGAATGTATGATATGCATGCATTTTATGATTCATGCAAGTTCAACTCACACACACGACTCTGTGATCACAAACCTTTAGTTACAGATTTTTGGAGCTATCATCACTCTCTGGTACCACCATTGTGGCTATGGCAGCAGTGGAGCGGGCGTCTCCTCTCCTAGGCAGGGTATACACACTACCAGGCCTAGACCTCCCATACGCCTCTATACATGTCATAGGTACACTCTAGAGTTTATACGTACTATTTGCTGGCTACCTACCAGACTTTTTGGTCAAGTGTGCGTTTTTGGGGATCGTCCTCCAGACCGCAGTGTAAAACAACCCACTGACCCCTCAAACCATCACACCTCGCCAGAGTCACCGTACTGTCATCGGTGTGACGATTGGCCCAGTACCGCATGACCCGCCACAAGTTTATTTATATGCACATGCAAGATATTCCAACCCGAGCCTCCAGCTCGCAGGACCAAACCTGTCCTGATATCAAACTCCCGAGCCTCCAGCTCGCAGGACCAACCCGTCCTGAAACCCTCCAACCCATCACGGGTGAGATTGCACATCAGTGCCTTAGTTCTGAATCCCTCCAACCCTTCACGGGTGAGATTACACATCAGTGTCTTTGTTCTGAATCCCTATAACCCTTCACTGGTGAGAATGTTACCATGTTCTCTTAGCCTATTAGACCACTCTTGACTAATATTTGTTATACCTAGCAATTTAGGGTTAATCCTAAGACTGACCAGGGTATGCCCGGTGAAGGGCTCTCGGGGGTACTAGGAACTGTCACAAGCCACATTTTCACAGCATATAATAACTTATCAGAGAAGGGAAAATGCACATCATGATGCCACGTCAGCAGGGGATAACTGCGGACGCTCAGACCAACACCTACTTAATCATGAAGAAAGATTCTTTAAATTATTTTAAGGGAAAAATCAGTTTAAGTGCAGTAGATAGTCGTATCCCTCGGCTTAGTGACTCATCTAGTATACGAATCAAAATATAATTATACGTTGTAGAAAAATACTTATTTAGATTAACTCTAACATTCTACATGAGTATAAACGTCCCCAAAGGACGACTCATGCTGTGCAAGACTCTGAATTTATAATAGTAGTACGGATAGCTTTTACGGTCGCTAAATATAATAAGTTAGAGTTTTTAAATTATGTAGTGCATGAAGTAGTAGTAATAGATTTTATTCTTAAAAATACATAACATGCATTCCTAGCATAAATCCTCCTAGAGAGCAAGTAGTTCACATCCACATATAGAGAAATAAGCAGCTAGCAAGTATCTAAAAATAACAATTCTATGGGCGCCAACAAACTAACACGAACCCACCTACAGAATAACAAGTCTGAACCAGTAATAAAAAAAACAACAATCTACCTCGCTGAGATGAGGTAATAACCACGGCCAACACTGCCGCCTAGAAACTCCAAAACTAGCTCCACTATCTACTACTGCTCTGAACCTGAGGCATTCCAAAGACAGAACACCTCAGCAAGAAGGTACAAATGGTGACAGAAAATTAATAAGCCAAAATAAACAAAGGTAAAAAGGGGTACCAACACAAGACCAAAATCACTGAAGTAGAGTACAAAAGAAAACGAGGCATCAACAGGGAAAGAACTCTTACGTGGTTCGTCACATTCAACAAGAGTACACCGGACGCACGAGGCCATAAGGTGACTACATGAATAATTCACAAGGAAGAAATACAAAACCTTTATTAGGCACCTGTGGTCGACTCTACCCAAAAAAACACGGGCGAGGTGGTCACTCATGGACACACCCTCACGAATATAAAATCGTCTAACTGCGAGGGAGTCTCATACTCTCCACCATACACCGCAGACACCCAAAAACCTATTAGACTTCCACAAGATACTAATAAAGACAATAAACATTGCGTAGGTGGTTTCGTCCACTAACTCCCGCAATTAAGAAACCCAAAGAAACAACAACATATATATCTAGAGATTTGGCTCGTCAGATTCTACTTGACATTTCTAGTTTCAAGACATGGTTGATCAACCCTTAGGAACGATTTACAATCCTAGATAACTCTAATCCGTTCAATAACGAAAACTAAAGCGTTTAAAGCCATCAATAAGACACTTCAAGAACGATCAAACATATCCGAACCAAAATCGAGTTCACCATGACAAAACGTTACAACATCATGTGATCATTGAGAAGGTTAATCATAATAATAATTTGGAAGAATACGTGTAGAAAATTTTAAGGAACATGAAAACATAGTCGTTACCATCAAATCGGACAAGGAGAAATGAGGGAAAACCACCACTTGTCTTGGTTTTACCAGAAAAGTCCTCTGAATCACTCCACGTCGTAGATCGGGGCAAAAGGATGCGGGAGGAGTTGAAATCTGAAGAATAACGACCGAAAAAGAGGTTAGGGCCGAAAAACTATAACAAGAAAACTCAAGGAACGGGGAAAAATTTACCACGACTGTTGAAACCAAAAACTTGGTCCCTGTGGAGTTCGGGGTCCCTAGAAAGGGACCTCACACCTACTACACCCGGAGGAACGTCACGGACCAAAGATCAAGAAGCTAGAAATAGACCCTCGGCTCTAGCGCGGAGGTCCCACCTCACACCCGGAAGGTTACCTGAGCACTTCCCCTCCCTAGCCAATGCTCGAGCTAGGGTGCCTTGGAGGAGCTCTCTCTACTCTACCAAGAAGAAGCTAGGGGAGGAGGAAGCAAGCAAAAAGTCCTCTCCAAAGGTACCCAAGGGGGTCTATTTATAGTTTTACAAATCCCATGCGCCAAAATGCCCGAAATGCCCTTAGGGCCAATAGGAAACAGCCACACCGGGGGGTAAAGAGGTAACTCCCCCTGAGGGCAAAACGGTAAAAGCAAGGTCCATAGAGGTCTAGGGGCGGAGGGCGAACCCTCCCCGGACTAGCCTCCTGGGCGAGAAGGCTGGCCGCCCGGTCTCGCCCCGCGGGCTAGCCGTCTGGGGCGAGAAGGTTGGCCGCCAGTCTCGCCCCGCGAGCTCGCCGCCTAGGGTGAGAAGGCTGCCTGACGGTCTGGCCCCGCGAGCTCGCCGCCTGGGGCGAGAAGGCTGGTCGCCGGTCTCGCCCCGCGAGCTCGCCGCCTGGGGCGAGAAGGCTGGCCGCCGGTCTCGCCCCGCGAGCTCGCCGCTTGGGGCGAGAAGGCTGGCCGCCCGGTCTCGCCCCTGCCCAAGGCCAGGGTGTCGGGGGCGGGATCCTGATCTCCAGCTAGTCCCGCCATCCCACCTCGCGCCTAGCACACCAGGGGGTGCCGGCCATCTTGCCGCACCCGCCCCTCTAAAGGGCCCGGGGGAGGATGTTGATTTTTCCTCCCCTACTAGTATGTTTCCAAGCTAGAGCCAAAATTGGCCACCGATAGTGCAAAATCTCCAAAAAGCTTAAAAATGTGTCTGCCCAGTTTTGGGCCCACTCTTCATGAATACGGGGTTGTACACAATCCCCGCTCTTTTCGAGATTGGCACGAGCTCGGAAAGAAATATCCAACCCGATGTATTCGCGGAGTGTAACTTCCCCGCGGGGTCAACTTGCCATGCCAACTATGGGAGCCTGGGTAGCGAGACCTTCTCTAGGTGAAAACACTTAGCCTCCCCGAGGGGTCAACCTGTCAAGCCAGCTAATGGGAGCCTGGGTGACGAAACGGCCTCGGGGTGAAAACACTTAGCCTCCCCGAGGGATCAACCTCTCAAGCCAGCTAATGGGAGCCTGGGTGACGAGATAGCCTCAGGGTGAAAACACTTAGCCTCCCCGAGGGGTCAACCTGTCAAGCCAGCTAATGGGAGCCTGGGTGACGAGACGGCCTCGGGGTGAAAACACTTAACCTCCCCGAGGGGTCAACCTGTCAAGCCAGCTAATGGGAGCCCGGGTGACGAGACGACCTCGGGGTGAAAACACTTAGCCTCCCCGAGGGGTCAACCTGTCAAGCCAGCTAATGGGAGCCTGGGTGACTAGACGGCCTTGGGGTGAAAACACTTAGCCTCCCCGATGGGTCAACCTGTCAAGCCAGCTAATGAGAGCCTAGGTGACGAGACGACCTCGGGGTCATCATCGGAGCAAAGGGACTTGGGCTACGACGAGAGATCAACCTGCCCTGCCAGCTAGTAGGAGCCTGGCCACGGAATCATCATCGGAGCAAAGGACTTGGGCTACCACAAGAGATCAACCTGCCCTGCCAGCTAGTGGGAGCCTGACTGCGGAATCATCATCAAAGCAAAGGACTTGGGCTACCACGAGAGATCAACCTGCTCTGCCAGCTAGTGGGAGCCTGGCCGCAGAATCATCATCGGAGCAAAGGACTTGGGCTACCACGAGAGATCAACCTGCCCTGCCAGCTAGTGGGAGCCTGGCCGTGGGATCATCATCGGAGCAAAGGATTTGGGCTACCACGAGAGATCAACCTGCCCTGCCAGCTAGTGGGAGCCTGGCCGCGGAATCATCATCAGAGCAAAGTACTTGGGCTACCACGAGAGATCAACCTGCCCTGCCAGCTAGTGGGAGCCTGGCCACGGAATCATCATCGGAGCAAAGAACTTGGTCTACCACGAGAGATCAACCTGCCCTGCCAGCTAGTGGGAGCCTGGCCGCGGAATCATCATCGAAGCAAAGGACTTGGGCTACCACGAGAGATCAACCTGCCCTGCCAGCTAGTGAGAGTCTGGCCGCGGAATCATCATCGGAGCAAATGGACTTGAGCTACCACGAGAGATCAAACTGCCCTGCCAGCTAGTGGGAGCCTGGCCGCGGAATCATCATCGGAGCAAAGGACTTGGGCTACCACGAGAGATCAACCTGCCCTGCCATCTAGTGGGAGCCTGACCGTAGAATCATCATTGGAGCAAAGGGACTTGAGCTACCACGAGAGATCAACCTGCCCTGCTAGCTAGTGGGAGCCTGGCCGCGGAATCATCATCGGAGCAAAGTGTTGGGTACATTGGAAAATGTGTACCAGATTTGAAGAAGTCTCACCCTACTCAATGATATACATCAAGGTGTATTTGATGTGCTTTGAGTTTATATGTGCAGGTTAAGTAATTGCAGGAAATGCAGAAAAGTTTCTAAGTCCATGTGTCGACACCTAGAGGTGAAGTGTCGACACTTATGAAGGCTTGTGTCGACACCTAGAGAAGCTGTGTCGACACTTGGAGTAATTGTGTCGACACCAGGAAAGGCAGAGTCGACACCAGAAAAAAAGCGTCGACACATACAGGCAGTGTCGACACACTGTGAAGAATTGTCAACAAAATCTGTGTCGACACTTAGAGGAAGTGTCGACACCCAGAGAAACTTTGTCGACATCAAATGTGTTGACACCAGGAGGCTGTGTAGACACTCAGCAAAGCTTCAACAAAGTTAAAGTACTTGTGTCGACACAAAGGAGATGTGTCGACACTCAGCAAGTTTCAACACATGAAGGCATGTGTCGACACAAAGGAGATGTGTCGACACTCAACAAGTTTTCAACACAAGAAGGCATGTGTCGACACAAAGGAGTTGTGTCGACATACAACAGAATTCAACTAAGTGTTAAAAAAGAAGTACTTGTGTCGACACACAGAATCAGTGTCGACACATTCAACAGAAGGCTTGTGTCGACACACAGAATCAGTGTCGACACATTCTGAAGAAGCAGTGTCGAGAAGCTGTTACAACAACACAAGGAGTTGTGTCGACACCATCAAGGCTAGTGTCGACACTTAGTTCACTTGTGTCGACACTTGGTCTATTTGTGTCGACATATAATGAAGATCAGTCTCGACACTTTCATACAGTGACAGTGATTTCAAGAAGTGACTGGATGACCTGACAGCTGCCATTTCAACCGGTCAACTGCAACTGTTAGAGGTGTCAGGAGGTTGTTAGAAATCGGATCAGCCGGTCACCATGGAGAACGCTTATATAAAGGCTTTTTCTTTCAATAGTGTGTGACAATCAATCAACAGATTATTCATTGAAGATCAATAACAGATTGAAGATCTATACAAAGATCTAACAACACAAAAGAAGAAGTCCTTCGACAGAAGATCCAAGAAGTTGGAGAGAGAGAGCTCCTTCTAAGAAGAGCAGCTGTTGAACCAGGCTGCTAAGTAAGATTCAAATTGAGATCTGAATCTCAAGACATAAGTTGATTGAAGATCATCTTCATAGGAGATTCAACCCTATTGAGTTCTAATTCAAGAAGCTTTGAAGAAAGCTAAGGGAGGTTGATCTCTGCAAAGTTCTTCCAAGAACTCATCAAGAAGCCAGTCAACTCATCTCTCTCTGTCAGGGTTGTGGTTAATTACTTTGTATAGTCAAATTCCTGTAGGATCTTGTATAGATCTGAGCTATAAGCCTATTTTATAAAGGCTGAGTGTAGGAGACTGTGTGCTTTGAGTGTAGGTCTTGTTGAAGACTGAGGTAGGGCTTTGTGCCTGAGTTATAGGAGACTTTGTTCTCTGAGTGTAGGTCTTGTTGAAGACTGAGTGGTAGGGCTTTGTGCCTGAGTTGTAGGAGTGGGGACACTCTGAGTTGTAGGAACCTGTTTGAGGTTCTGAGCTGTAGGATCTAAGGATCTGAGGAGTAGTGCAAAAGTTATGCCGAATCTAGTACACTACTAGATAGGCGAATGGGGAAAGTGGATGTACCCAGACCTTGGAGAACCACTATAAAAATCTGTGTGCACTCTGTGTTTGTTTATTTCTGTGATTGCTGAGCTAGTTGTGCTGAATTGCTATAGAAAATTGCAAATACATGTTTAATTGTTCAGTGTTTCTGACTTAAATTTAAAAAGATAAAGTTCACCTATTCACCCCCTCTCTAGGTGGTTAGACACTATTTCTTTCACAAAGGACTTGGGCTACCATAAGAGATCAACCTGCCCTGCCAGCTAGTGGGATCCTGGCCGTGGAATCATAATCAGAGCAAAGGGCCTTGAGCTACCACGAGAGATCAACCTGCCCTGCCAGCTAGTGGGAGCCTGACCGCGGAATCATCATTGGAGCAAAGGACTTGGGCTACCACGAGAGATCAACCTGCCCTGCCAGCTCGTGGGAGCCTGGCCGCGGAATCATCATCGGAGCAAAGGACTTGGGCTACCACGAGAGATCAACCTGCCCTGCCAGCTAGTGGGAGCCTGGCCGCGGAATCATCATCGGAGCAAAGGGACTTGAGCTACCACGAGAGATCAACCTGCCCTGCCAGCTAGTGGGAGCCTGGCCGCGGAATCATCATCGGAGCAAAGGGACTTGAGCTACCACGAGAGATCAACCTGCCCTGCCAGCTAGTGGGAGTCTGGCCGCAGAATCATCATCGGAGCAAAGGACTTGGGCTACTACGAGAGATCAACCTGCCCTGCCAGCTAGTGGGAGTCTGGCCGCGGAATCATCATCGGAGCAAAGGACTTGGGCTACCACGAGAGATCAACCTGCCCTGCCAGCTAGTGGGAGCTTGACCGCGGAATCATTATCGGAGCAAAGTGACTTGAGCAACCACGAGAGATCAACCTGCCCTGCCAGCTAGTGAGAGACTGTCCGCGGAATCATCATCGGAGCAAAGGACTTGGGCTACACAATCAAACCTTACCAAATCCTACATCCTCAAGGGGGGAAAATAGATGGGTTACACGATCCCCCCAACTCAGTTGGTCGGGGGTTGGACTCATTACAAGATAAGATACATACAGGACTCTGCCGGGGCGAGGCTTCCTCAGGGGGTCTGCGCCCAGTGGTCGTCATCCGCTTCCTTCTCGCCGGACACTTCCATCCTGCTCAGGCTCTCCATGACCTTCTCTATCTCCTCTGCCTTGGCCAACCAAGAGATGGTATTGACGGCCGTGACGTAGCACTGCCTTGCCATTCTGGAGTCTCCCTTGACTCTGACCTGGATTCCCCCTGAGTTGAACTTGAGGTACTGGTGGAACGAAGACGGCACGCAACGAAAGGCGCTAATGAGGGGTCTTCCGAAGATGGCGTTGTAGTTGCTTGGAGCGTCAACAATGACGAACCGGCAGTTCCTCGAGACTCCCCCCAATTTTACTTGGAGCCACACTCCACCCTCGACCTCCTTCCTCTCCCCTGAGAATCCGAACATGGGTCCGTCCGAGGCCAAAACCTTCCTTGGCTCCACCTTCATCTCGTCAACCGCCTTATTGAAAATGACGTTGACGGAGATTCCGTTGTCTACCAGGATCCGGGAGATGGTGTAGCCTTCGATGGCCATCTGGACGACCAGCGCATCACAAAACGGATCCTCATGACCCGGCATGTCCTTCACCGACAAGGTGATCTTTTCCTCTGGGGGCGGGGTCTGGGAGGTTGAGGCGACGCTCCTTCGGTATATGACATGGAGGCTTGCCTTCTGAGTGGCCTCAACCCCCACTCTACCGTGGATCACTCCTATACCGCTTTGGGTTCCCACGTCGACCCGGTCCTCGCATATATCATCACCCTCTTCTCCGGGTAGAACCTCTTCTACCCGCACCGGCGGCTGCGGCTGGGCAGGGCCTCTCGCCCCCCTCACTTCCAAGAACTCGGGGCAGGTAACTGTGGCGTGCCCCTCCACCTGGTGGAAGTCTGATAACTTCTCAAATGAAGTTATCTTTGCCTAATATTTCTACTTCATAATTAGTAATAAGGAGCTTAAATGGTAATAAAATATGATTAATTAGTATTTTAATGTTTATGGTACTAAGTTGATCTTATTCCATGGTTTTCTATGCAAGATTCGCCGGAGAAATCAACTTGGAAGTGAATGCAGAATTATTATTTTCGGCCTGGACCAGTTACTGCAACATCCAATTCTGAAACTGCAACATGTGTCTGTCCGAAATTTTAAATTTTAAATTTGAATTCCCGCTATTTTTAATTATGGAAGGATGCGTCCTTTCAGGAGTATGGACGTTTTTAATGCTAAAAACTGACCAAATGGAAAGAGAATTGATTACTAATTCGGATCTAAGGAGGAGAGCATCATCTAGGGTTGGCTTGGGGAAGAAAACCTCCATTGGAGAGCGACGGCTAGAGGAAGAAGAAGGAGATCTTCGTGCGGATCGAAGAAGCGACTCTAGGAAGAGATTCCTGCAGCGAATAAGTGTGAACCACTATATTTTGTAAGATCTACTTCAATATTTTGTGTGATTTCTCCAACGCCATGAACTAATTCTTCCTTAATCTTGTATTATGAGAGTACTAGGTTGTGTTTGATGGATATTTTCTAGTTTATGTTGTTGAGAATTCTTGGTGAATGTTCTTTATCAATTTTACGATCTTTATTTCTGAAATGTTTGGCCAATGTTTCACCTTTATGCTACGCTTCATAAATCGAGAGAGGAGTTGCGGTAGTATATCGTAATTTTGATATAGCATTTGAAGAGAGAAGGAGACTTCCTCTTGGTGTTAGCAACTTAGGTCTTCGATCTTTGAGCGGTTCTTATTTCACCCAAGGGGAAATATAGAACTAGGGATTGCCGATATCGAGAGATACGGTTCTCTATTTTAAGATCGTTGCAGGGCACGCTCACTACGGATTTTCACAACGACACATTCACGTATTCATCATACTAAACCTAGGAAATCATGATACGAGATTATTTCTCTCCTTTGATAAGAAAAGTATTTTCCCTAAGATCCGTTGTTGAAACCGGAAACCGGCCTCTTGTGGAGTTCGACCCTTGGGGAAGGGGTGGTCTCGCGCCTACTTCGCACCTGCAAGAAAAACAACGAGAGAGACAAGGAAAGACAGACCCAAGGGCTCGGCAGGGAGGTCCCACCACAAACCCGGAAGATCTCTGAGCGCTTCCCCTCCTTAGCCAAGAGCCGAGCTAAGGTACTCTCAGAGAACACTTGAAAATGAGAGCAAGGAGGCACTGAAAGCGTGTCCTCTGAGGTACCCCTTGGGTCTTATTTATAGATTTTCAGAATCTGAACTGCCAATAACCAAAAGAACTGACCTGAAAATACCAAAAAGCCCCTGGTTGGGTCTGCTAACAGCCAAACTCCGCTGTTCTGAATAGCTATGCGCAGTCCAACCTGGTCTGCCAACAGCGAGGCTCCGCTGTCCTGAGTGGTTATTCGCACCCCTGGGCGGTCAGCTCGCCTTCAGTTCCTCTGCAGGAGGCGGGCGCGACCTGGCTCCGGGGCTCGCCCGTTCTCCTTGGGCGAGCGCGAGCCGATAGAGGCGAGCTGCCGGCCTCTTGCCGGGCGGATCGGCGGAAAGGTCGCATGCCGGGGGTCAGCCGGCGGGTCGCCATCCTAGGGTCCAGCTCGCTCGCCGCGGGTTGCCAGTCCGCCCGGCTCGCTGCTGCGGGTCGCCAGCTCGGGTCCGGCTCGCTTGCTGCGGGTCGCCAGCTCGCTCGCCTGAGACGGGCAGGAGCGGGCCAGCCCTTTATAGTCGTTCAGCCCGTCCTGCCGCTTGGGTGCGAGTCGCGGGGGCAGACCCACTCATCCTTCCTGGCGGGACCCGCTCGCCGGACACGGGGTTGTACACAATCCCCGCTCTTTTTGAGCTTGAATCAAGCTCGGAAAGAATCATCCAACCCGCGTGTTCGGCGAGCCCCCGTGCTGAGCTGGCAGGGAATCTTCTGGTGGGGGCCCACTGTCCTGCTATAAATACATACCGCTGACCCCTGTAGGGGCTCCCCAAATCCCCTTATTTTCTCCGAGCAGGCTTTTGTTCCTCGATGCCGGTTAGCGAAGAAGTGCGAGCTCGCCTGGCGGCAGCGGTCCTGCAGACTCAGGAGGAGGCCCTCGAGGCCGCCCCATGGCTAGCTCGCGGATCCTCCGGCCCCTCTTCAGGCCGGCGAAGGGAAAGATCGTTAAGCGTTCTCTGGCGGGCGACTGCCCGGCCTCCAGCTCGGCGGCGGGTGCTGAGGGTCGTCCCCGGGGTGCGTGGCCTTCCGCCGATTATCGCTATTCGTCTGACTCCCTGTTTTGCAGGTAATTCCCTGTGAGGAGGTGGAGAACCGGGGAGAGGATCGTCCTCCGCCTCCATCGCCTGAGAAGATCGCGAGTTCCCCAGGTCCGGATCGCCCACCTCCGGAAACTCCCCGTCCAGCGGTCTCCCATGGGCTGGGGAAATCTCTTGAGACCCTCGAGGGAGGGGACTTTCGGGATCGGCCGGGCTCTTCCCGCCCATCTGTCGGTGTGGGCGATGTGCCCACCCCTGGTGAGCTGGTTTTTATCGTTGACTTTGCCTCCTGCTCGCTCATTCTGACCCCTCCCCGCTCGCAGGCTTTCGCAGGGCCTCGCCTGAGACCGAGATGAGCGAAGGGTACTCGCCCCCGCCTGACGTGGACAGTGTATCTGACTATCTGGGCGACCCGAACGATGCGGCGGGGATGAAGAGGCAGGTGACGCGGCTATTCCAGAAACACACAATGCTGCTGCAGGAGGCCATAAGGAGGATCGAGGGCGACAAGGCCGAGACCGATGCCCGGCTCGCGGCCTTGGAGGGCCCTCGGCGTGAAGCGGAAGACGACGACGTCACCTCGCCGGGCGTGCATATAACGCGAGCCGAGGGGCATCTTAAGAGCGCCGTGGAGCAGGTCGGCCGGGCTCAGCGGGAGCTGGTGGCGGTTCGCGATTACCACGATCCCCGCGTGCCGCCTCGGGCGGGAACGAAGAGGCGGCACAGGTTGAAGTGGGTCGAGTACTGACCCAGTTGTTTGCCCCTCGCTCGCGTGATACCGCGGGGTTACCGTCATCTCGAATTTATCTTGTATTTGTATTTGTAATTGCTTGCGACTCTTTTAGCCCGCCTATGGGCCTAACTATTTTGTTGCTGAGATGTATTGAAATTGTTGCGCTGCTCTTCTTTGGTCTTCTGTGTGCGGGTTAGGGGAAAAGGTCCATTCTTCTCTTCGCGCTGATCGGGGCGGGGGCGAGCCGAGGAGCTCGCTAGACGGGGAATCTCCCGTCTCGCGCGGCACGCCGTGCGGGTGCGGGTTGGGGTTGGTTCGCCCGCACCGGTCTCCCGCGGCTGCAGCCGGGCGAGAACCGTGCCGGCTCGACCTTTGAGGTGTGCTCGCGCGCGGGAAGTCGAACCGTCGGATTAATTTTTGCTATCCGCACCCCATCTTTTGGCGGGAAGTTTTCCCGCCCCTTCTCTTTTCCTATAAATAGGTCCTGCCGGCCCTTATTTCTTCACCGACTCCAAAACGTCTTCTCGCTTCCCTTTTCTCGCGAAGTGCGATTCTAGCTCGCCTCCCGGCTTTTTGTCTCGCGTTCGGCGGCGAATCAACGGGGATGGGCGGAGGCGGCGGCGACGCGGACGGCCGAAGCAAATGCGCTTGGACCTTCTCCGAGCACGATTTCCCTCGCGCCGTCATCACAGAGCGCGAATACTTGGAAGCTCTAGGCGACCACATCCCGGCCGGGTTTTCTGCGAGGCGACCTGATGAGAGGGAGAAGATCAACGACCTATTTGGGGATGAGCTCGCCATCCCTCTCGCTCACTTCGAGGTAGGCCTGCGACTTCCCCTGTGGCCCGAGGTGCGCCAGGTGCTCAAATACTTCGGGGTCGTCCTGGGCCAGATGACCCCGAACTCCATCGCCGTCATGATGGGGTTCGCCTGCTTCTTGCGAGAGGAGCGGGTGGAGTTCAGCCTCGCAGTATTCCGGAAGCTGTTCTCCTTCAGGGCGAACCGAGATGGGACGGCCTACTTCTCCAGCGCCCATCTCAAGGTGCGGGAGACCGTCAACAAGAGCCACAACTGGCTGAAGAAGTTCCTGTTCGTCAAGGGGGACTTCGGCAACGTGCCCTTCTCGCCGGTGCAGCTCAGCGAGGCGAGCTACCGACCACCCAACCTAGGCGGCCATGAAGCCGACCTGTTCGCGTTCTTCGTCGGGAAGAACTTCGAGGTCGCGTTCCTGCGCCGCCACCTTGACGATCTCGCGGCTGTCCCGCCGGGGGGAGGTTTGCTACTCGTCTCCATTAGTCCTTACTTTCCCACTCTTCTTTCATCTCACCTTCCCTTCTTCGCAGGCGAACGCGACATTCCCCTTCATCCTCCTTACGAAAGCGCCCGGATCCCCCCCGGGGTTCTCGCCCGCGCCCAGGCCGCGGATGCCGCCCAGCGCGACATCTCGTCGGTCCCGGCCAAGAAGCGACCGGGCGGCGGGCAACCAGCGCCTCCGCCGAAGGTGGCGAAGACCGCGGATCAACAACCATCCGCGGGCCAAAGAAAGGGCAAAGCCCCCGCGGTCTTGTCGACTGAGGCCCCCTCGCCCCGCTGGTTGTTTCGACCAGCGATTCCCCGGTCGGGGCGGCGGGCACCTCCGCGCCGCCGGGCGGGTCTGGAGCCGCTGCGGAGCCGGTGCCGAGAGGGCATCGGAACTTCGGCTACGGCGAGAGGTATTTAGACGAGCTCGGCGTCCCGCTCCTGTCGTGGGACAAGGAGTCGAATCGCGCAACGATCTCGACCCTGCTGCCGAGCTGGATGGAGCAGGATACAATCGGCGGGGAGGCGTACAGCTTCTCCTTTGGGCTGTACTCGCGCGAAGACGCCGCCATATACAACAAGGAGGAGACGCGGGTGCTGATCCACGAGAGCGCGCGGGCCCAGCTGCGCGGCCTAGGAGCTGGCTCATATGGTGGGGCGGCGCTGTACCCAGGTGGAGCGGAACGCCGCGTCCATCCAAAAGATGGCGGAGGAGAAGGAAGAGGCCCGGAAGCTCGCTCGGGAGGACGCGGATCTTCAGAGAGGGCGAGCCGCCTCCGCCGAGGAGACCCTCGCGCAATATCTGGGCGGGGTGGTATGCTCTCAACCGGAGCTAATCTCTTCTTCTTGCGAACGCAGCTTATGATAATCCCTATTCCGTTTTTCAGGACGCGACGACGGCGAGCCGGATGGGCGCCGAGATTGCCACCCTTCGCCAGGAGAAGGCGGCGCTGGAGGCCCGGGTACGCGAGCTGGAGGCCGCTGCCGCTGTCCCTCCTCCGGCCAGCGGGGTCTGCCCGCGCGAGCACCTCTCCGACTACGACCTGGAAGTGCTAATGCAGAAGAACGCGGCCAGCGCAGCGAGATACACGATGCAGACGCTGAGGCGCGCGGATCTGCTTACGAGCGAGGCAGCGGGACTCTCGGCAAAAGACGTGGTGCCGGCGCTGTTCCTCCCCGTGCCGGAGCCCGGCGACAGAAGCTTCCAGCCGCTTTAGGGTTTCTAGGTCTCGTGTTTTTTTGTAATCTGCCTTGTAGATGAACATTGTGTAAAAATCTGTTCTGAGTTATATGCGCGAGTTGCGCTTATACTTTATATTTCTGTCTACTGTTCCTTTACACACTGTTCTTTTTACATTTCTCGCCTGTCTTGTTTTTCCAATGATGTCATTGCCGGACGGCGCGACCCGTCCCAGCGGCCCGGCTCTGACGAGGCGAGCTGGCTCGTCCGCCGAGCGAGACGAGCTGGTTCGTCCGTCGAGCGAGGCGAGCTGGTTCGTCTGCCGAGCGAGGCGAGCTGGCTCGTCTGCCGAGCGAGGTGAGCTGGCTCGTCTGTCGAGCGAGGTGAGCTGGCTCGCCCCTCGGCCGCATGCTTAACTCTCTGTGGACTCTCGCCCAGGCCTTTGTGTTTACTCGACCACCTTTCCCGGGGCTTGAGGGTGGGGCTATGCTAGACCCTTTCCTTCTTTTCTGGCTAACTCTTGCGATTCCGTCCTGCTGCGCACGCTTTTCGGGCAGTCTCCGGCCTTGCCGGCTAGGTGGGAGTCTGACAATGCAATTTGCTCTAGGTCGCAGGTCATTGCTTTCTGGATCATTCCATCGAGTGACTTCCGGCCCTGCCAGCTAGGTGGGAGCCTGGCAGCGGGATCTTCTCGGGGTCCAAGTTCATTCCATCGAGTGACTTCCGGCCCTGCCAGCTAGGTGGGAGCCTGGCAGCGGGATCTTCTCGAGGCTAGGGACGACACCGAGTGACTTCCGGCCCTGCCAGCTAGGTGGGAGCCTGGCGGCGGGATCTCCTCGGGGTCCAAGTTCATTCCATCGAGTGACTTCCGGCCCTGCCAGCTAGGTGGGAGCCTGGCAGCGGGATCTTCTCGAGGCTAGGGATGACACCGAGTGACTTCCGGCCCTGCCAGCTAGGTGGGAGCCTGGCAGCGGGATCTTCTCGGGGTCCAAGTTCATTCCATCGAGTGACTTCCGGCCCTGCCAGCTAGGTGGGAGCCTGGCAGCGGGATCTTCTCGAGGCTAGGGATGACACCGAGTGACTTCCGGCCCTGCCAGCTAGGTGGGAGCCTGGCAGCGGGATCTTCTCGGGGTCCAAGTTCATTCCATCGAGTGACTTCCGGCCCTGCCAGCTAGGTGGGAGCCTGGCAGCGGGATCTTCTCGAGGCTAGGGATGACACCGAGTGACTTCCGGCCCTGCCAGCTAGGTGGGAGCCTGGCAGCGGGATCTTCTCGGGGTCCAAGTTCATTCCATCGAGTGACTTCCGGCCCTGCCAGCTAGGTGGGAGCCTGGCAGCGGGATCTTCTCGAGGCTAGGGATGACACCGAGTGACTTCCGGCCCTGCCAGCTAGGTGGGAGCCTGGCAGCGGGATCTTCTCGGGGTCCAAGTTCATTCCATCGAGTGACTTCCGGCCCTGCCAGCTAGGTGGGAGCCTGGCAGCGGGATCTTCTCGAGGCTAGGGATGACACCGAGTGACTTCCGGCCCTGCCAGCTAGGTGGGAGCCTGGCAGCGGGATCTTCTCGGGGTCCAAATTCATTCCAGCTCTCTGAGCAAGCTTAGACATGACATTCCTGGGGGGAGGAGAAGAAAAGCTTCATTATGAGAAATCAGGTTGTTTACAGAAAATTAGGGAAAAAATCTCTTCAAGTCGTCTCCACTCCAGGTGAGACTCAGGGCCTCGCCCTCTACATTTTGGAGCCGATAGCCCCCCGACTTCAAAACTTCCTTCACAATGAATGGCCCCTCCCAGCTGGGGTTGAGTTTCCCTACAGGCGCTGACCGCCCTGCCGCGTCCACCTTCTTCAGTACCAGGTCCCCTTCCGTGAACTGCTTGACCCTGACATGCTTGTCAAAGTATTTCGCCATCCTCCTTTTGACCTCCTCCTGTCGGACGGCCGAAAGATCCCTCAACTCTTCTACCATGTCGAGGGAGAGTCTCAGCTCCTCCCCATTCTCGGCTTGCCATTCCTCTCGGCCTTCCCTGGCCGTTCCGACCCGCGGCGTTTGAACTTCAAATTCTATGGGGAGCACCGCCTCGCACCCATGGGAGAGCTTGAAGGGGGTCTCCCCCGTGGCCGTGTTCGGGGTGGTTCTAAGGGCCCAAAGGACGGCGGGGAGCTGCTCCACCCAGCTCCCCCTCAGGTTTTCCACCTTCTTTTTGAGGAGATTGACGATGATTTTGTTCGCCGCCTCCACCTGCCCGTTGCTCCTGGGGTGGTGGACCGAGGCGAATCTGAGGTCGATCCCTAGCTGCTCGCAAAAACTGGTGAACTCGGCGCTGGCGAACTGAGGCCCGTTGTCTGTGACGATGGCCTGGGGCAGCCCATGGCGACAGATGATCTCCCCCCAAACGAAGTTCCTGATTACCTGGGAGGTCACCTTTGCCAACGCCTTCACCTCCATCCACTTTGAGAAGTAGTCGATCATTACCAGGAGGAACCTTCTCTGGCCGCTAGCCTGGGGGAACGGCCCGACCAAATCCATTCCCCAGATTGCAAAGGGCCAGGGGGCCGTGATGCTCTTGAGTTGCTGGGCCGGCTGTAGCTGGAGGGGGGCAAATAGCTGGCACTTATGACATCTTCTTGCGAACTCCGCGGCGTCCCGGCCCAGGGTGGGCCAGAAATACCCCTGCCGGACTATCCTCCCCTCCAGGGTCCGACTCCCGGAATGACTCCCGCACTCCCCGGAGTGGACTTCTTCCAAGATCCTCTGCGCCTCGCCCTCGGACACGCAGCGAGCCAGCATCCCGGAAAGGGTCTTTCTGTATAGTTGCCCATCTTTGAGGAGGTAGTAGGCGGACTTGTGCCTCAACTTCTTCTTGTCTACTCCCTCCGGATACTCTCCCGCGGAGAGGAAAGCTATTACTGGGTCCATCCACGAGGGCTGCTGATCGATCTCCATGAGCTCCCCCTCTTCGATGGAGGGGCGGAACAGGTCGGTGATGGTGCCCCCCATCCGGGGGCCATGCTTCGCCAGTTGGTCGGCCTGTTCATTCTTTTCCCTTGGCACGTGTTGGATGGAGAAGGTCTGGAAGGTCCCTATGACCCCCTTCACTTTGGCCAAGTATAACTTCAAAGCGGGCTCCCTTGCTTCGAACTCCCCGTTGATCTGGGAAGCCACCACCATGGAGTCGGTCAGAACTTCCACATCCAGCACCCCCAACTCTCTGGCCAGGCGTAGTCCCGCTATCACTGCTTCGTACTCGGCCTGGTTGTTAGTAATGGGGAAATGTACCACCACCGTCTGCTCAATCTGAGTCCCTTGGGGGCTCTCCAGGACCACTCCTATCCCGAGTGAATGCCTTCCTGAGGCTCCATCCACCCTCACCTTCCAAGGAGCCGGGCAAGTGAGCTCCTCCTCTGCTACTTCTACCACGTAGTCGGCCAGGAAGTCGGCCATCGCCTGAGCTTTGATCGAGAGCCGTGGCACGAAGGAGACATCGAACTCGCTTAGCTCCACCGACCACTTGGCCAGCCGGCCCGAGTGCTCCACCCCCTCGAAGATATTGCGGAGAGGATGGTCTGTCACCACTCGGATCGAGTGCGCCTGGAAGTAAGGCCGTAGCCTCCGGGCCGAGATGATTAATGCGAACGCGAGCTTCTCCAGGATCGGATACCGGAGTTCGGCCTTCCTCAGGACCCGGCTGACGTAATAGACAGGGAGCTGTCTCTTCCCCTCTTCTCGAACCAAGACGGAGCTCAGGGCCTCTGCCCCGACCCGAGATATAGGAACAAGTCTTCACCCTCCTTCGGCCCCTGGAGCAGCGGGGCCTGTGTTAGCTGCGCCTTGAGGGCCTGGAACGCCTCCTCGCATTCCTTAGTCCATTCGAACCTCTGGCCCCCCCTCAGCGTTTTGAAGAAGGGGGAGCACTTCTCCCCTGCCCGAGAGAGGAAGCGGCTCAGTCCTGCTAGCTTCCCTGTCAACCGTTGGACCTCCTTCGCATTCCGCGGGGACCCCAACTCCAAGATTGCCTTGACCTTGTCGGGATTCGGCTCGACCCCCGCGGGGGTGAGGAGATGCCCCAAGAACTTCCCCCGGCTAGCCCCGAAAACACACTTAAGGGGGTTCAGCCGCATCTTGTATCGGCGCAGGGTGGCGAACGTCTCCTCCAGGTCCCGGAGGTGGGAGTCCACGTCTCGGCTCTTGATCATGAGGTCGTCCACGTAGACCTCCAAGTTTCTCCCCCTTTGCTCCTTGAAGACCCTGTCCATCATTTTTTGATAGGTGGCACCAGCGTTCTTCAACCCGAACGGCATCATCTTGTAGCAATAGCAGCCGTCCCCTGTGATGAATGAGACATCCTTTATGTCCGGGGGGTGCATCCTGATCTGATGGTAACCTGAAAATGCATCTAAAAAACTCATTACAGAAAAACCGACGGCTGAGTCAACCAGCGCGTCGATCCGAGGCAAGGGGTAACAATCCTTAGGACAAGCTTTATTAAGAAGGGAAAAATCGATACACAGTCGCCAGCGGCCGTCTCCCTTTTTGACCATCACAACGTTCGAGACCCAGCCGGGGTATTGAATTTCGGACACGAAGCCGGCTTTGAGAAGTTTTGCCACCTCCTCCCTGATGGGCTCCGCTAGCTTGTCCGCCGTGGATCTCTTCTTCTGCTGGACGGGGCGTGTTCCGGGTCCAGGTTGAGGCGGTGGCAAGCCACATCCGCGTCAACCCCCGGCATCTCCGCGGCGCTCCAGGCGAAGATGTCCACGTTCTTCTGGATGCACTCCAACATCCTGCCCTGGTCCTCCGGGGTCAGCCCCCCGCTGACGCGGATCTTCTCCACCCTGCCTCCGCGGGTGAGCACCTCCAGCTCCACCACCTCCTCTGCGGCCTCCAGTCTGGACTGCTCCCCCCATCCCTCGGCATCCCCTTCCTCCTGAGCGGGGACCTCTGCCTCCATCTCCCCTGCCACGGCCCTTACTTCGACCACTTCCTCCAAACCTCCTCCTCCCGCCTTTCCTGCGCAGCCCTTCACCTCCAGCTCCACCTCTCCGGCTCCCTGCTCGTTTGCCTCCATCCTCCGCCCCATCTCCTCGGCCCCTTCCTGCCAAGAGATGGTGTTCACCGCGGTGACGTAGCATTCCCGTGCCACCTTAGGGTCTCCCCTAACCCTGACCTGCGCCCCCTCAGCGTTGAACTTCAAGCACTGATGGAAAGATGAGGGGACGCAACGGAAGGCACTGATCAGGGGCCTCCCGAAGATTGCGCTGTAGCTGCTGGGGGCGTCCACAATGACGAACTTGCAGTTTCGGGACTGCCCCCCCAGGGTTACGTGGAGGCCGACTCCTCCCTCTACCTCCTTCCTCTCTCCCGAGAACCCGAACAAGGGCCCGTCCGAGGCCAGCACCCTCTTAGCTTCCACCTGCATCGCGTCAAACGCCTTCTTGAAGACGACGTTCACGGAACTCGCATTGTCCACTAGGATCCGAGAGACAGTGAAGTTCTCGATGGCGGCCTTGATGACCAACGCATCACAGAACGGATCCTCGTGGTCCGGCATATCACTTCTAGAGAAAGTGATCCTCTCTTCTGGCGGCGGGGTTTGGGACGTAGAGGCGACGCTCCGCCGATACATGGTGTGGAGACTTGCCTTGCGGGAAGCCTCGACCCCTACTCCCCCGTGGATCACTCCGATCATTCCTCGGATCCCCACATCCACCCGGTCTTCACAGCGATCCTCCTCCGTCCGAGGCAGGACCTCCTCGATCCTCACTTCCTGCCGCACCTCCTCCTGCTGCTGCTGCCGCCCCCTGTTCTCTCTCATCTCCAAGAATTCCGGGCACGTGGCCGTTGCGTGCCCCTCTTCCTGATGGAAGTCGCAGTAGGGCAGTTCCACCCTGAACTCCCTTCTCTTCCTCCTCATGACCCCTCTCCTTGCTCCCAGAGCTATGGCCATGGCCTCCTCCTGATTGGGGAGCCGCGGCCTCTGACCCTGCCTCCAGCCTGGGGGGTGGAACTGGTCCTGCCTCCCCTGATAGTGGCCTCTCCTGTAGTATCCCCTCTGTGGCCCCTGCCCCTGCCACTCTGGTCTCCAGCCCAGCCTACGGTCGGGCTCCTGACGCCCCCATCCCGGTTGCTGTCCTTGGAGCTGCCTCTGCTCCCTCTGCCTGGGCTCCTCCCTCCTCTCTTCCTGTCTTCTTCCTCCCCTCGACTCCTTCTCCTCCTCAGTCGCCCACCTGGCCAACTTCCTCGCAAATTCTGGGTTCGACGCTTCCCCGTCGACCTCTCTCGCCGCCCTCTCCATTAGCTCCTCGTAGGAGAGGGGGGGAATCCTCTTCAGCTCCATGCGGAAGAAGCCCTGCTGCAGGCCCAGTGTGAAGGCCATCATCAGACTGTGGCCCGGCATCTCCTGGACTTGGGTGACCTCCTCCTGGAACCGATCGACGTAGCTTCCCAACGTCTCGTTCACCCCCTGCTTTATGTGGAACAGGGACTCAGACTCCTTCTTCCTCTTCTTTGCGGTAGTGAACCTCAACATGAACCCTCGGCGCAGGTCCTCGAAGCAATAGATGGAGCTGGCCGGCAGCTGGTGGAACCACTCCCTCGCCTTATCCCGGAGGGTGATGGCGAAGAGACGGCACTTGAATCCGTCCGACATCTGACAGATGGAGACCACGTCTTCGAACCACTGGACGTGCTGAACCGGGTCTCCCTTCCCGGTGTAGTAGGTCATCTCGGGCTCTCTGAACCCGTCTGGTACTGGAGCTGAGGAGACCAGCTCGCTAAAAGGGCTGCCCCCCCCCCACCTGGCGGGCCGGCGAGTCACGCGGACCCAGCTCGCCGAATCGGCCTCGGCCTGCCGAGCCGGGGAAGAGCTCGCGCCCCGAGAGCTCGCTCCCCCGAGCTTCCTCAGCCACTTCCTTCCCGGCTCGCCTGCCAGGAGCGTCTTCGCCCAGAGAGGGGGCGGCCGCGATCTGGGCTGCCGGGGTCGAACACTCGGCCCGCACGCCGAGTGCGATCTTGACGAGATCCAGCACCTCGTTCCTGAAGTCTTCAAACATCCCCACTGTCGCGAGAGGTGGGTTGGGCGGCGAGTTCTGCCTGTCAGATCCTTGACCTCCCGTCATTGAGCTCGCCGAAGCTTTTCTGCACTGACCACTCTCCACGCTCACCGCACCAAGATGTTGAAACCGGAAACCGGCCTCTTGTGGAGTTCGACCCTTGGGGAAGGGGTGGTCTCGCGCCTACTTCGCACCTGCAAGAAAAACAACGAGAGAGACAAGGAAAGACAGACCCAAGGGCTCGGCAGGGAGGTCCCACCACAAACCCGGAAGATCTCTGAGCGCTTCCCCTCCTTAGCCAAGAGCCGAGCTAAGGTACTCTCAGAGAACACTTGAAAATGAGAGCAAGGAGGCACTGAAAGCGTGTCCTCTGAGGTACCCCTTGGGTCTTATTTATAGATTTTCAGAATCTGAACTGCCAATAACCAAAAGAACTGACCTGAAAATACCAAAAAGCCCCTGGTTGGGTCTGCTAACAGCCAAACTCCGCTGTTCTGAATAGCTATGCGCAGTCCAACCTGGTCTGCCAACAGCGAGGCTCCGCTGTCCTGAGTGGTTATTCGCACCCTGGGCGGTCAGCTCGCCTTCAGTTCCTCTGCAGGAGGCGGGCGCGACCTGGCTCCGGGGCTCGCCCGTTCTCCTTGGGCGAGCGCGAGCCGATAGAGGCGAGCTGCCGGCCTCTTGCCGGGCGGATCGGCGGAAAGGTCGCATGCCGGGGGTCAGCCGGCGGGTCGCCATCCTAGGGTCCAGCTCGCTCGCCGCGGGTTGCCAGTCCGCCCGGCTCGCTGCTGCGGGTCGCCAGCTCGGGTCCGGCTCGCTTGCTGCGGGTCGCCAGCTCGTTCGCCTGAGACGGGCAGGAGCGGGCCAGCCCTTTATAGTCGTTCAGCCCGTCCTGCCGCTTGGGTGCGAGTCGCGGGGGCAGGCCCACTCATCCTTCCTGGCGGGACCCGCTCGCCGGACACGGGGTTGTACATCCGTAGTAATTTCATTTAGAAGTCTGCATTCTTAATTTTGTTAGTTTAAGAAAACCACAAATCTCATTCAACTTGAATTTAAGGAAAAGGCCTAACTAGTATTTGCGAGCACTAAACCAATCACCTCCCTGTGGAAACGATTCTTACTCACTTATTATTACTCGACACGACACGTGCACTTGCGTTTAAATACGTAGACCATTTCGGGCGTATCAAGTTTTTGGCGCCGTTGCCGGGGAGGTGCGAGAGTTAGTGTTTATTTCTTGCAATATTAGTGAATCCCTAGTAATTAGAGATCAAGTTTTGTTTTTGTCATTGTTAATTTTCTTATTATTGTTGTCGTGTTATTTTGTAATTGTTTTGTTGAGTAGTTATTATCAATCATCAATTGTTGGTGTGTGCATTTTATGTCCAGATATCGATCACCTGATTTACTACCCTTAAAACTAGAGATCGAACGGACGTGTAGACAGAATAGGAGAACGGTTCGATTAGGAAGCGATAACGTAATAACAATGAATCATAATAATCAGAACGCTCCTAATGAAGTTGACCAGGAAGGCTTAGGTCAAGAGGGTCAGGTTGAACAGAACGGACAACCTGCTGAAGTTAGGCGAACCTGTCGCGAGTACAACATGCCTTATAGGGGTGGACTGCAGTATAGCATTATCAAGCATGCCATTGAAGCCAATAACTTCAAAATTGACTCCATGGCCATGAACCTAGTGCAGCAGAAGCAATTCAGTGGACTGAATCATGAGGACCCAAACTCCCACTTACAAACTTTCATGGATGTGTGCGACACATTCAAGATTAATGGTGCGTCAGACGAAGCGATTAAACTCCGCCTATTTCCATTCTCTCTGTCGGGTAGAGCGAAGGAGTGGCTTGATTCCCAATATGGTCTCACCACTTGGATGCAAGTGGTTGACTTGTTCTTAGCCAAGTACTTCCCGCCCGCAAAAACAACGAAACTAGTGAGAGATATTAGTACATTTATGCAAGGGAATGGGGAAACGTTGTATGACGCATGAGAGCGGTTCAAAGAGCTCTTAAGAAAGTGTCCTCACCACGGTTTGGCGATGCACCAACAAGTGTGGACGTTTTATAATGGCCTCCAGACAAGTACGATGATCCAAGTAGATGGAGCCGCAGGAGGATCTCTTATGAACAAGTACCCTGAGGACGCTTACGCTATCCTTGAAGATTTATCTTCAAATAATTATCAATCATTCGATCGACAGGCTCCTTCTTCTTCGGTAGGAGGTCTTTACCAAGTGGATCAGTTGACATCTTTCGCCGCACAAATATCGGCGCAGTTCAACTCTATGAACAAGAGATTAGATGCTTTGACGCTAAGTCAAACTCAACCACACCCACAGGTAAATAGCATAGTTGCCCCTTCATTCCCCATTAACTCATCTCTTACCGTAGAACAACTTGTTGGCCATAATGAGGAGGTTAACTATGTAGGGGGACAACCAAGGTATAATAATAATCATCACCACAATCATCATAACAACAATGCATTTTCTAACTATTATAATCCTGAAGTGCGTAATCACCCAAACTTTTCGTGGAAGAACAACACCGGTTTGGCACACCCACCCGGTTTTAATTCAAATCCACACTCGAACCCACCACATAACAATAACTATAATCACCAAGGTGCTTCTAGAAAATATTCTGAAGAGATGTGTTAACCCAGAAATCGGCGATCCTTCCCAAGGTGGCCAGCTGGCTCATCGTGACCCTTAGTTTCTCCCTTTTGATCGCGATGGGTCCCAGCGTAGGCGGACAGTCTTCCCTATCCGCCTAGGTCTCCTAGCAACCGCATGCCCTGCGGGACGGCGAGTTGTTCCCATGGCTCACCCTCGCGGGACATGCGGTTAGGTCCGCTAATCATACAGTCTTTTCCTTGCAGGAGTCCGCCAACAGCAGTACCAGGAGCGGCCTCCTATTTCGCCCAAGGGGCGGTGGTCTCCTACCGCCGTCCGCCGAGGAAGCCCGCCAGGG
Organism: Platanthera guangdongensis; assembly: GCA_039583875.1. NCBI lineage: Eukaryota > Viridiplantae > Streptophyta > Magnoliopsida > Asparagales > Orchidaceae > Platanthera > Platanthera guangdongensis. The sequence goes on from CM077167.1 coordinate 6,357,000, forward strand.
GCGACCTCCCTGCTGCCCGAGGGGCGGCGGCCTCCTGCCGCCGTCCGCCGAGGCCGCCCACCCCGGGCGGCCTCTGCCCGCCAGCCGGGCGGACTCCCCCGGGAGTCCGCCCAGGCCGCCCGCTAGGGGGCGGCCCCGGCTCCTGCCGGGCAGACTCCACCCGGAGTCCGCCCAGGCCGCCCGCTAGGGGGCGGCCCCGGCTCCTGCCGGGCGGACTCCACCCGGAGTCCGCCCAGGCCGCCCGCTAGGGGGCGGCCCCGGCTCCTGCCGGGCGAACTCCACCCGGAGTCCGCCCAGGCCGCCCGCTAGGGGGCGGCCCCGGCTCCAGCCGGGCGGACTCCACCCGGAGTCCGCCCAGGCCGCCCGCTAGGGGGCGGCCCCGGCTCCAGCCGGGCGGACTCCACCCGGAGTCCGCCCAGGCCGCCCGCTAGGGGGCGGCCCCGGCTCCAGCCGGGCGGACTCCACCCGGAGTCCGCCCAGGCCGCCCGCTAGGGGGCGGCCCCCGGCTCCAGCCGGGCGGACTCCACCCGGAGTCCGCCCAGGCCGCCCGCTAGGGGGCGGCCCCGGCTCCAGCCGGGCGGACTCCACCCGGAGTCCGCCCAGGCCGCCCGCTAGGGGGCGGCCCCGGCTCCTGCCGGGCGGACTCCACCCGGAGTCCGCCCAGGCCGCCCGCTAGGGGGCGGCCCCGGCTCCTGCCGGGCGGACTCCACCCGGAGTCCGCCCAGGCCGCCCGCTAGGGGGCGGCCCCGGCTCCTGCCGGGCGAACTCCACCCGGAGTCCGCCCAAGCCGCCCGCTAGGGGGCGGCCCCGGCTCCAGCCGGGCGGACTCCACCCGGAGTCCGCCCAGGCCGCCCGCTAGGGGGCGGCCCCGGCTCCAGCCGGGCGGACTCCACCCGGAGTCCGCCCAGGCCGCCCGCTAGGGGGCGGCCCCGGCTCCAGCCGGGCGGACTCCACCCGGAGTCCGCCCAGGCCGCCCGCTAGGGGGCGGCCCCGGCTCCAGCCGGGCGGACTCCACCCGGAGTCCGCCCAGGCCGCCCGCTAGGGGGCGGCCCCGGCTCCAGCCGGGCGGACTCCACCCGGAGTCCGCCCAGGCCGCCCGCTAGGGGGCGGCCCCGGCTCCTGCCGGGCGGACTCCACCCGGAGTCCGCCCAGGCCTCCCGCTAGGGGGCGGCCCCGGCTCCTGCCGGGCGGACTCCACCCGGAGTCCGCCTAGGCCGCCCGCTAGGGGGCGGCCCCGGCTCCTGCCGGGCGGACTCCACCCGGAGTCCGCCCAGGCCGCCCGCTAGGGGGCGGCCCCGGCTCCAGCCGGGCGGACTCCACCCGGAGTCCGCCCAGGCCGCCCGCTAGGGGGCGGCCCCGGCTCCAGCCGGGCGGACTCCACCCGGAGTCCGCCCAGGCCGCCCGCTAGGGGGCGGCCCCGGCTCCTGCCGGGCGGACTCCACCCGGAGTCCGCCCAGGCCGCCCGCTAGGGGTCGGCCCCGGCTCCAGCCGGGCGGACTCCACCCGGAGTCCGCCCAGGCCGCCCGCTAGGGGGCGGCCCCGGCTCCAGCCGGGCGGACTCCACCCGGAGTCCGCCCAGGCCGCCCGCTAGGGGGCGGCCCCGGCTCCTGCCGGGCGGACTCCACCCGGAGTCCGCCCAGGCCGCCCGCTAGGGGGCGGCCCCGGCTCCTGCCGGGCGGACTCCACCCGAAGTCCGCCCAGGCCGCCCGCTAGGGGGCGGCCCCGGCTCCAGCCGGGCGGACTCCACCCGGAGTCCGCCCAGGCCGCCCGCTAGGGGGCGGCCCCGGCTCCAGCCGGGCGGACTCCACCCGGAGTCCGCCCAGGCCGCCCGCTAGGGGGCGGCCCCGGCCTGCCGGGCGGACTCCTCCCGGAGTCCGTCCAGGTCGCCCGCTAGGGGGCGACCTCCAGTTTTCTGCAGGTGGGTCCTTCCGCTTGCTTCCTCAGGCAACAGTGGCGGACGCAAAATCTCTGTCCGCGGAGTCCGCGCAGGTCGTCATGCTGATGTCACTGGGCCCCGCTTCTAGAAGAACTTCCCTGGGCCTATAAATAGCCCATGGTGCCTCTCATTCTGCATCACGCCAGACGGTTGGAGGATCCTGCAAGTCCTGCCAGCAAACCCTGCGGACTCCGTTTTCCAGTCCGCGCAGTCCGTCATCACCTCCTCCAGCAAGCTCTGCGGACTCAATTTCCTGTCTGCGCAGCTCTCCAGCAGCTCTTCAGCAGCTTGCCAGCAGCCCTCTGCAGACTCAGTTTCTCAGTCCTCCAGCTTGCCAGCAGACTCTTTTACTTAGTCTCTGGCAGCTTCTCCTCTGCTTTCTGGCACTTTCTTCTCTCTTAGCCGCCAGCTTCTCCTTGTACCCCTTTATTGATTTGTTGCAAAGGTGTACTTGTAAGCTTGTAATCTCTAGCTTTTAATAAAAGGAAAGCCTGTCGCAGGAGTGGCATTTAGGCCGCGGCGGGCGAAGTGTGTTGTTGCCGCTGCTAGCGGCCCCCTCTTCTTCTTCTCTGCTCAGCAAGCCTTGCTCCTCTGCTCAGCAAGTCTTGCTCCTCTGCTCAGCAGACTTCTTCTCAGCTCAGCTCTCCTCGGCGTCCAACCTGCAAGCACAACCGTCACATTAGCCGTCTGCTCGACAGCTCCTGGTCAACCTCCTTCTCCTCTCTTGATCAACCCGCTCTGTTGGTCAAGCTTCTCTCCTCTATCCCCGCAACCCTCTTTGACAAGCCGTTTGCTCCACTCTCGAGCACTCAGAGGCTTCCTTCCGTCCCTCCTCTCCTCCTCTCCTAGCTTGTGAGACCGAACACCCCCTCCGTGTTAGCTGGCTGGTGCCCCGCGACGTTTTCGCGCATCAACAAGATGATTGTTGAATCAATCCAAAAGAGTGACGCCCGCATCACTAGTTTAGAGGGTTCCTTACGGGTAATTGAAACGCAATTAGGACAGATTGCGAGTGCATTGAGTCTTAGACCCCAAGGAACTCTCCCAACGGATACCATTCCAAATCCGAAGGGAGAAAATCCTCATTGCAAGGCTGTCACCTTAAGGAGTGGAAAGGAGTTGGTGGGAGCACCGGAGAAAGAACAATCTAGGATGGATAATGAAGGAAATGAGTTGGAGGAGGCTAGTCCGAAGATGCCTAGCGAGGAGTTGAGACAAGAAGAGAATGTTAGCGAAGGTGTGGAGTTGTTAGGAGAAAAGGAACGCGAGCCAATCGTTGAAAATTCAAAAAAAAAAGAGTAGTGTGATAGTCTATCCACCACCACCATTCCCTCAACGATTAAGAAAAAGTAAATTGGACCATCAATTTCAGAAGTTTATGGAGATATTCAAGAAATTGCAAATCAATATACCTTTTGCAGAAGCGTTGGAACAGATGCCAAGCTACGTGAAATTCATGAAGGATATCCTATCAAAGAAGAAAAGATTCGGAACGAATGAGACGGTAGCACTCACGCAAGAGTGCAGCGCCATTCTCCAAAAATGACTCCCACCCAAGTTGAAAGATCCGGAGAGTTTTACTATTCCATGTTCCATAGGATACAAATTCGAGGGCAAGACATTATGTGATCTAGGGGCGAGCATAAACTTAATGCCATTATCGATATATAGAAAGCTAGGTTTGGGAGAAATCTCTAAGACTTCCATAACCCTGCAGTTGGCCGATAGGACCCTAGCGTTTCCGAAAGGGATAGTTGAGGATGTGTTAGTAAAGGTGGATAAGTTTATTTTCCCAGCAGATTTTGTGGTATTAGATATGGAGGAGGACAAAGAGGTACCAATCATTGTAGGGAGACCGTTCCTAGCCACGGGAAGGACGTTGATTGATGTGCAGAAGGGAGAATTGACAATGAGGGTGAATGACGAGCAAGTAACATTTAACTTGCTTAAGGCAATGAGATTCCCCCATAGAGAGGAAGACAACATGGAGGTGGTCAATCACGTGTCCATTTATGACTATGAATCGAATCGTCTACTGTTCAATGAACAAGAAGTTCAATTGACACACCTATTGACGGGGGAGGATTCATCTGAGGAGGAAGAAGAAATGCAAGAATGCCTACAAGCATTTGAGAGGCAGATTACTTGGGTTCAAAAACCGGAACCGCTAGAGATATCTGAGAAAACCGTCTCAGTAAAACCCTCAATCGAAGAGCCACCACTGTTAGAGTTAAAACCCCTTCCTGAACATCTTTCTTATGCGTTCTTAGGTGAGAACGACACTTTACCGATCATTGTCAATTCCAAATTAGAATCTGAACAACTTCTAAGGCTTATTGGGTTGTTAAAGAGATACAAGTCGGCGATAGGTTGGACGATAGCGGATATCAAAGGGATCAGCCCATCACTGTGCATGCATAAGATCCGCTTAGAGGAGTCATGCAAGGGGTCTATTGAGCCCCAACGCCGTCTAAGCCCACCGATGAAGGAAGTAGTAAGGAAAGAAATTATAAAATGGCTAGACGCAGGCGTCATCTACCCTATCTCTGATAGCTCGTGGGTGTCGCCAGTGCATTGTGTCCCAAAGAAAGGAGGACTGACGGTAGTAAGGAATGAGAAGGGAGAGTTAATATCTACTAGAACAGTTACTGGTTAGCGGATTTGTATAGACTATAGGAAACTAAACAAAGCCACCAGGAAGGATCATTTCCCCCTCCCTTTCATCGATCAAATCTTGGATAGACTGGCAGGGAATGACTTCTTCTGCTTTCTAGATGGTTACTCAGGGTATAACCAGATTATGGTAGACCCAGAGGATCAAGAGAAGACTACCTTCACTTGCCCCTTTGGGACGTTTGCATTTAGAATGCTTCCATTTGGCCTATGCAATGCACCAGCTACGTTCCAACGTTGCGTAATCGCGCTCATCGCGGATATTTTAGAAGATGGTGATGGTCCCGAAGATTACGGGATCGAGGTCTACATGGATGACTTCTCCATCTTTGGCAAATCTTTTGATACTTGCTTGATTTGTTTAGAGAAGGTGCTTGCACGGTGTGTGGAGACTAATTTAGTATTGAACTGGGAGAAATGTCACTTCATGGTCCGTGAAGGGATGGTGTTGGGACATCATGTCTCAAGAAGAGGGCTAGGAGTGGATAAGGCGAAATTAGGCACGATAGAGCAGTTACCTCCACCCAAAAATGTAAAAATGTTGAGGAGCTTCTTAGGACACACCGGTTTCTATCGTCGATTTATCAAAGACTTCGCAAAAATAGCAAAGCCATTGAGTGGTTTATTAGAAAAGGATGTGAAGTTTTATTTCAGTAATGAGTGTTTGGAAGCATTCAATGAGCTTAAAAAACGTTTGACTACAACACCTATTGTTGTGACACCTAATTGGGAAGAGCCGTTTATTTTGATGTGCGATGTGAGTGACTATGCGGTGAGAGTTGTCTTGGGTCAAATGCGGGAGAAAATATTTCATACGATAGCCTACGCTAGTAAGACCCTCATTGACGCCCAAGTCAACTACACTACTACAGAAAAAGAATTATTGGCAGTAGTCTTTGCGTTTGAGAAGTTTAGGTCATATCTTCTATGCACAAAGGTTATAGTATATACCGATCATGCCGCAATTCGTTATCTTATGGAGAAACGAGACGCAAAACCTCGATTGATCCGATGGGTACTTCTACTACAAGAGTTTGATGTGGAGATCAGAGATAGGAAAGGAACAGAAAATCCGGTTGCAGACCATCTATCTAGGATCGAGAACACTACCCAATCGGTACCTCTTGAGATCGATGAGAAATTCCCTGATGAGTGGTTGTTAGCCATAGCTGAAGGCTCAACACCCTGGTATGCGGACTTTGTAAATTATTTGGTAAGCAATATTATGCCACCTGAACTACCTTACCAACAAAAGAAGCTATTTTTACATCGGGTAAGGTCTTACATGTGGGATGATCCCTTATTGTTCAAAGTTGGCGCTGACGGAATTGTACGGAGATGCATACCCGAGGAGGAGATGAGAGCGATACTAGAAAAATGTCATAGTTCCCCTTACGGAGGTCATTTTAAGGGAACGAGGACAGCAATGAAGGTGCTTGAGGCTGGATTCTATTGGCATCACTTGTTTAGGGACGCCAATGTATTTGTGAAACAATGCGATAGATGCCAACGGAGCGAGAATATACATAAGAACGAAGGGATGCCCATGAATATAATGTTGGAAGTCGAGCTATTTGACGTATGGGGTATAGATTTCATGGGACCGTTCGTGAACTCGAATGGTAATTTATTCATATTATTGGCGGTGGACTACGTATCTAAGTGGGTGGAAGCGATCGCGACGCCCAGGAATGTCGCGAAGGTAGTCCTTAATTTCTTAAGACACCATATATTCAGTCGATTCGGAATCCCGAGGGAAATCATTAGTGACGGCGGAAGTCATTTCTGCAATAATCAGTTCACCGCATTACTAAACAAATTTGGGATAACTCATAAAGTCGCATTAGCATATCATCCCCAGACGAATGGGTTAGCGGAAGTATCCAATAGGGAGATTAAGAAAATTTTAGAAAAGACAGTGAGCATCAACCGTAGAGACTGGTCATAGAAGCTTATTGATGCATTGTGGGCGTATCACACTGCCTTCAAGACTCTCATTGGACTAACCCCGTACCGGATGGTTTATGGAAAGTCCTGTCATCTACCTCTAGAATTAGAGCACCGGGCATTTTGGGCAATTAAAAAAATTAATTACGACTTCCGCGATGCTGGTAAGCAGAGACTTTTACAATTAAATGAACTAGAGGAGATTCGGATGCAAGCATATGAGAACTCAAGAATTTACAAAGAGCGCACGAAGAAATGGCATGATCGACGCATGAAGGACAAACATTTTGAGCCAGGACAACTTGTTCTGTTATTCAACTCTCGCTTGAAATTATTCCCTGGTAAGCTCAAGTCACGCTGGTCGGGCCCGTTCAAGGTTAAAATCGTGCACCCCTATGGAACTGTGACTATTTTAAATGAGAATGATGGAACCGAGTTCAAGGTAAATGGAGAGAGATTTAAGTTATATCTGGGAGGCAACGTTGACCGAGTAGTGTCGCGTTTGGAGCTTGTCTAATCAGGAGAAGTCCTGCCGGGACTCATAAATCAGGCGCTTGGTGGGAGGCAACCCATTGCATCTTGTATTATTTCTTGTTTTTAAAGTTTTAAGTTTCATAGTTAGTAGTTTTTGTAGCTTTAGGATTGGAATGGAGGAAAGCTGCTGAATGAGCATGAGATTCTGGAAAAATTCGGCCATTTGAGAAGAAAAAAATAAAAAAACCAGGGTGTTGCAACAGCGTAAATGCGAAGTTGTCATTTTTCGTGTTCTGCCTGGACAGGCGTCATTTTGCTTTGGAGTTGAACCGAGAACCGGTCTAACTGAACCGCCATATAACCGGTTCAGCGGAAAATGACAACGCAAAAAACGAATGTTGTCATTTTCTTTTTTCTGCCCTCCTAGGCGGAACTTTTACTGGGTTGTGAAACCGGTAACCGGTTTAAGTCAACCGCCGGTTCAGCGAAAAATGACAACGCAAAAAACCGGAAGTTGTCATTTTCTTTTTTCTGCCTGCATACGCTGATTCGCGCTGGGAGCTAAACCGGCGCCCGGTTTGCGTGAACCGCCGCGGCGGACCATAGTGACGTTTCAATTCCTTCTTAAATGAGGCGGTTAGGTTAATTAATCAGGATTAAGACTTTCTAAACCTAAATCACATTAATCACCTAAGATTAAATTAAATTAAAATATAAATGTAACGGCATTCCCCTTCGCCTAGGTCACGACATTCCCCTTCGCGCTGGAGCGACGCGGCGGCCGGCGACCTTCCATTCGCGTCTGCTGAAGCGACGGCGGCTGGAGGCTGCTGCGACATCATTTCCTAGTTCGTCGGACGCCGACCACCAGTCAAGAGGAAGCGGGGAGACACTGCGTGCGAAAAAAAAAATGAGAGAGACGCGGCGGAAGACCACGGCTACGCCGGAGAAGGTCGCCAAAAGTCCTTCAGGTAACTTTAACTTCTCCCCTTTCCTCTCCAACTGCTTCCTCTTTTTGTATCCAAATGTAATAGGGCCCGACTAATCTAGAAAAGGGATGAAGAGGAAGAAGCTGAAAAAGGGGAAATCAATTGAAAAGGGTGGTAGAACATTCCAAAATGAAGCGGCGGAGTTACGGTTTAGGGAGGTGAGAACCACTCCATTCATCATGGAAAGAGGATTCAAAATGGACACAAGGGCTTGGAACCTAACTTATGCAAATCAAATTTGTGCCCTAAACTGGGAGCACTTCTGCCACCCAAGGACTGACGTTGCTCTTACCCTCGTTTACGAGTTCTACGCCAACGCCGTATCAGCGGAAGATGAGACGACTATTGTGAGGGGGAAGGAGGTCGTGTTTACAGCTGAGAGAATTTCTGAATTGTTTGCTTTGGATGACCATGCTCAAGTTGATTACACTACGGTCCTTGCAAAGGTCACCCCACAAGAAATGGCAGATGTAGTTTGCATTCCGTCAGGACCAGTTTGGACAAACGTGGCAGCCAAGTGCCTGAAAGCAACTTGCTTAACTAGACAAGCCAAGGTTTGGCTCCTGTTCATCAACGCCACCATACTCCCAACAAAGCATCTCAACAATGTGCCTATCCATAAAGTTGCTATCCTATATTGTATACTCAAGGGCATAAGGTTTAATGTGGGGAATGTCATCGCGTATAGGCTGAAGGAGGAGATACGGGAGAAGAACCCTAAACAACTATGGTTTCCTGTCCTTATCACGGATCTCTGTCGTGCAGTTGGCGTGCCGGAAAAGGAAGAAGATGTGATAAAGAAGTTGAAGGGCCACATAACCAAGACGGTGGTGGAGGTGTGCATAAAGGTTGCTGATGATTCTGTCAGGGTAAAGCCCTCTAAGGCACAAGATAATAAACCTATGGACATTGAAATTCAGGAAGAAGACGGAGGCGGTGATCCCGATGCTATGATGGAAGACATACAATATATGAAGGCCTACCAGCGCTGCCACCATCTATATGTCAAGGAGGAATTAGATGACCAACGGACAATCCTCTACAAATTATTGGAGAAAGCGAAGCTCCGCGGCCGCAGTCGCAGAGGAAGATGGTAAGTCAATTTGATAAGGAGGGTTACTTGTTAAACTCCGCAAGTTTACGAGTAGATCCTCACATCCGTAGATCCAAAGGGAATGAGGATGCCGATGAGACTGAAGATGAAGAAGGTGATGCGGACGACGATGCGGCCGATGAGGAAAATGCAGCTGCTGAAGATGAGGCTGATGATGACGACGGAGATGATGCTGATGATGCGGAAGGTGATGAAGAGAGTGACAAGGATGGAGACGACGAATAGACAATCTCCTTTTGTTTTGGTTTATACTATACTATATTTTGGACAGTTATGTTAAGCTGTGATTGGGACTGACATTGTTTTGGGTGAACTCTGTTTTGGTTTTTGGACAGCTATGTTAAGCTGTGTTTTTGTTTATTAGTATACTCATTTTGTTGAACTGTGTTTTGGTTTTTGTTAATCTATTTTGGTTATATGTTCAGCAGTTCTGGTGTTTGGACTGTGTTTCCAATGATTGCATGTTTTTATCCCAGCTAATATTAATGTATGGCACATGACTTTTTACCCTGCTCTACTTATCAAGTATGTTTGCTTCTATTATCCGATGAATAATTATCTTGTTATCATCCCTCGTATTACTTCTATTCCGTTGCGTCCTATGTCACTTCAAGTGCAGGTAATGCAATTGTGTTCACTAACGAAGCTCCTTACACAAATGGAGAAGCACGTCTTCGGCAGGATTTGTTATCTTGCGCACATGTGGATCAATCCTCCCGCGACTTTAATTCTTCAGGGGAGTCATTTACTTTTAACTGCTTTATTCCTTATTTATGTATGCTCATTCGATAACATCATTAATCCTACCAATGCTTTAAGTGTGGAGGCCGGAGGGGTGTTAGTATTTACATAACTAGTGCTCTAGAAGTAGAGTTGCTAGAGCCTAGCAACGCTCTAAGTGTGGAGGGGTGTAGCCCTGTCCCCACTGGGTAAGGGCTACTTTAAATATGAATTCAATGATATTATCTTTTGTTCTGAATTAATCTATAGGTTACTCTAGAGTTATTCAATGATCGGTAGGGCATGTCAATCTTAAGAACCCAACTAATGAATTTGAAGCTAGAAGGATGTTGGTTTGGCTGAGCTCATTTAAGCAAATGTTTTTGTGCACTAAAATTTTGATGTACGTCCATTGCATGCTTTCCTACATTGTCCTCTAAATTTAATGGGGAGTGGTGAGTAAGAGCGAAGTAAATGATGCACACCAAAATATGAGGATAGTTAGTTCGTCCTAGCTTTTTGATCATTCACGCCATTAGTTGAGCTTGAACCATTTGATACACATCATTCCATGGCTAAATTTCATATGTCCCCACTGGTTGTGTCTTAAGAAGTAGCCTATTGTGAGTGTTGCTAACAAAATAAAAATTTCATAGTGATATGTGGCCTGAATATATATACACATACTTAGAATGATCTCAACTATGATAAAAAATAAATAAATAAGTAAACAAAAGAAAAGTCATAGTGATATGTGGCCCGAGTATGTGAATGCATACTCGGAATGATCCAAACTGTGATGATGATAAAAAAAAATGGAAATGAAGAAATATCATAGTGACATGTGACCTAGTTATGTGCACTTATATTTGGAAAGATCCCTACTATAGATAGTCTTAGAAAAATGTGACAACCACAATATGACGATTCTTTAAGAGTATTAACTAGGGAGCTACATCTTTTGATCAACGTATTCCTAAACGCTAAGCCAAGCTTGAACATATCCTAGTTCTTATTGGAACTACTAACTCATATGGAGGCGAAATTAATTGTTTAGCTTAAGCTTGTCATTACCTGTAGATGCGGGGGTTCAAAAGGGAAGTATTGCATTAGAGTACATTATTTGTTACCACACATCACACTAGGATGTTTATTTGAGCTCTAATACAGCATCTAACTAAGAGATTTGTGAATGGTTGGATTGTTATTGATTGTTAAACCTATCATGTTAGTAAAGCAAACATTTTGAGTGTGCCTCGATTATTGGTTTTTCAAGACAAACACAAATTTAAAGTTA